>BPLS01000682.1:82084-92856 GCA_019656275.1 Rhododendron kiyosumense
TGAGTTCAAGTGTTTAATTCCCCACTCTTTTAGTATTCTCTCTTTTCCAAAAATCTTGTTCAACTGAACAATAGAAATTTCTACTATTCCAACAACGTATCTTTAAGATATGCAATACGTATCCCAATACGATCTATATAATTGAAAACAATGATTTTGGATTAGCCCGGGGTAAAATTAATTCTTGGTTCCGCCCTTGCTTGCATCTTCTTCTTTTTTATACCAAAAAAACAAACCCTAACCCTGTCTGCCGGCTTGCTTATCATTGTAGTCTGGGGTCAAAGAACCCTAAGCCACCACAACCACAACCACCTCCATATTCACCTCAATCAAGACTGAACAAAAATCAATTGTGGGTCTGCACAACGTCTCATACTTATTCTTACAATCACAGTCCGTTTTAAGAACGCAGCGATAGCATCAAACACTGGGTTTGCACATAATCGCATACACGTACATATCTGCACTTTGACGAGTTTATAGTTTATGTAATGTCACGGTCTTGCGGTTAAATTGGAGCAGGGTTCTTTACTTATTGATTAAAAAATTCAGCTTTTTGGCACAAATAAGTGGATTGCAGTGATATTTGAGCGAGAAAATACATAACCCCTCACGAAAGTCTCAAATTTTCAACCCAAAATATATCGAAAGAATTCATCATAAAAAGAAGGAGAAGGAGTGGTGGCTGACCAGTGAAACGAGATCGTTTGCAATTTGCGTCCCGTTCAAGGTCTAGCTTCCGTTATCGGAGAGAGAGAGGGGCTCCAGATTTTTGCGAAATGGGGCTTGGTTGGGTAAGTATGAAGAGTAGGAAGAAAGGGTGAGAGATATGCTTTGTTTATTTGGAAGGGAAAATTATTTTCCTCCACCCTTGTTCTCGGATCCCTATAGAAAGAGAAGGAAAGAGAAGGAAAGAGAAGGAAAATGAATGCAGTACTTTTTTTCCTATTTTCCCTCCAAATTTTCCTCTACTTTCTCTCTTAGTAATTATTTTCCCTTTTTCCTCTTCACTTCCACAAGTTTCAAATAGATTATGGAGAGGGCCTTTGTCGGACCAACCTCCCATCTGTTTGTTGGATTCTTACTTGACTCACAATAATCATTGAGATCGACTATTTTACTGAGCTTGTCGAGTATAATATACGTATAAAAAAATAGCTTTAATCGAACATCAATGGCTATAAGAACAAAATATATTTAGATTTGAGAATTGATATTCACACTTCTTATTTTGATATCCACACTTTCTTTTTTATTTTTTAGTGTTAAAAGTATGTGTTTTTTTTTTTTTTTGTTGCTAAAAGACCAAAGAAAAAAGAATGAATATAATAAAAAAAGTGTGAATATCAATTCCCTTAAATTTTTGCTAGAAAAAAATGAGGGGAATAAACTTCAAATCATATTTTCTCATACCATTATTCCTTACATGAATGTAATTTGTTCATTGTTCAATCAAGTTTTTTTTTTTTTTCGCGTATATATACTGCCCCGCAAAATTTTACAAAATGAATGATAATACGATCATTTTCTTGTCGGTCTAATAGAGGGCCTAAAAAATCCAAACTGAACTGGATTGGAGGGTAACAACACTGGATGAGTGCTTGGTCCGGCAAGTCTTTCGCTCTTAAGAATTCTGTTGGACCCTCCAGTTTTTTCTCTCCAGTCTACTGTCCAGTTTGGGCCTTTGCGGGCTCATATCGGATTCACAATAATGATCGGAATCGTTCATTTTGTAGAGCTCGTCAAGTTTGTTGTTTATGTAAGAAATTATTTTCATTGAATATTGATAAGTACATGATTGAAAGAGATTTACACAAGAAAAATGTACTGACAAAAATAATTCGAAACTTAAAAATTTTCTATTTTTTTCTTTTGAAAATATGTTTCGATCATGTACTCTCGATGTTCAATCAAACTAATTTTTTTGCATGAACAACAAACTCAGCGATCTCTATAAAATGAATGATTCCGATAATTGTTGAGCGCGGGATGGGCACAAGCCCAAACTAGACAAGAGTAGACTGGAAAAAAAAACTGAAGGGGAGCTGCCCATTTTTAGAGGGAGGTTATTGGACTGGATTCTGACAACCAACATGGAGTTTGATCCAATGGCATGTGTGGGTAATACTTGGGGAGAGATGTTCAGGCCATCATCTAACTACTCCCTCCGTCATTTATTTAGAGTTCAGTATTTTATTTTGAGCTGTCTTTTAATAAGTGTCCATTTTATAAAGTTAATGAGTAAAAGTTGGCACATTATCTATTTTGTCCCTACAAGTAGGTTCTATTTTTAAGTTAGTGAGTAAAAGTGTAATGATGAGGGGGTAAGTAGGAAAAGTGAATGAAAAAGTTGATGTGAAAGGTATAATGATGATGTCTTTTTAATATGTTGAATTTACGAAACAGGACACTTAAAAATGGACGGAGTAAGTAGGAGTAGTAAAGGCCTGTAAAAAAAAAATCTAACTATTTATTTAAGGGTCCTAAAAAAAAGAATATATTTTGCTTTTTTTTTTGGATCCGCAAAGAATATATTCCGTATTTTGTTGGAATTGGTGTTGTTATTGGTAAAACAGGGACCCATATCTTGTGTCAGTCGTGCATAATGGCTATGGCGGCGTTAGGAGAAATTTTTGGGGATCTGGGGACTGTGTTGCGCAGCGTGTTGCACGGCCTTGCTGGAATCGGTCTAACAATCGGAGAAGTTCACTGCGTAGAGCTCGTCAAGTACTACAAGTGTATCAAAAATCAACTTGATCAAATATCGTTAACTGCCTCATCGAAATACATATAACTTGAAAAAAATGAATTCAGTGGTTTTGATTCAGTGTTTCGTATCCATTAGGATTCTTTTTTTTTTTTCAAATTATATGTATGCCAATGAGGCACTTAAACGATATTTGATCAAGTTGATTTTTGGCGACCGCGTAGCACGCTGTGTAGCATAGGCTGCACAACACAATTCCCAGATCCAATTTTTCGGTGCCGGGTGGGTACCACATCACCCAGCTGACATGATGCTCGAGCACCACATTCGAGTCGTCCAAAAGTGTATTGGACTGCCCAGATCAAAATACTCTCTCTCCTCTCACCCCAACACTCTCTCTCCTCTTTTTCTCCAAATCTAAGCCGTCCAAAATCGAAATGGACGACTCGAATGCGCCGAGCAGACACCACGTGATACCCACTCAGCACTGAAAATCTTCTCCAGTGTTAGAGGCAATTAATATACAACCACAAACACACACACAAATATTTTACACGCATACTTACCTCTTTTAGTAGATTCCACACATTGGAGGTATAGTGCGTGCGGGCTCCAATGTGAATGAGGGTGAGTTTGTGTAAATATTTATGTAAGTATTTGTAACTGTAGAATAATTGGCATTAGAGGAACTCTTGTTAGTTTTTTTAGTTCTATTTTATTTTTTGAAAATTGATTTCTACACTCCCTTAGTCGATATAAACACTCTTTTTTTTGTCTTTTAGCGGGTGAATTTACGAAACACTGTTCTAGAATGCTTTTGCGTGTCGCTTGTCCTTTCACTTCATACAATCTGCAGGTGGTTTTCTCAAGAAAAGTATTTGGAGAGGGTTGAGAATGCAGTTCCATTAGATTCCTACGAGATACTTGAAAATGACAAACAACCCAAAGAAATGAATAACGTGATTATCGGTTTAACAACGAAATCCAAATGGTTGCATGCGTATTGTCTTTATTTTCCTGTTGTATTGATGCTGTTAGATGTAGACATATAGACAAGGGTATGCGATCGAACAAGAGGCAAATGGGGGCGCCCGAACTCCATTTTCAAGATCACCACACTATAAGGGTTTATTAAAGACAAGAGGCAAAAGCTTTGATTTCTTCTGTTTTTTATTTACTTTTTAAGTTTTTTAATACGTACTGGAATAATAACAAGAATAAAAAATGAAACTATGGATTCTTAGACAATACATTTTTATGTTATGATTTCAATATTTTCATCGAACCGTATCTATCAAAATTTCTCTAGTATATAAAAAAAAACCTCTTATTTAAATGAATTATCTTTTCCTATCCTCATTAAATTTCCACTAAAAAAGTTAACACTAGAATTTTCATGATTCTTGTAGGATCCTATCACGATTACACCCAATTCCCTTGTTTGACAAAAGATCTATGATTATACAATAATCACATTGTAGCGGGTATAGTTTAGCGGTAAAAGTGTGATTCGTTCTATTATAATCCCCTTTAATAGTCAAAGGGTCTTTCGGTTTAATTCATATTCCGATCAAAAACTTTTTTTTCTTAAAAGGATTAAATCCTTTTGCCCTTCAATGACCGAATCGAGGAAAAACATAAATTCTCATGATTTCTATCCAAGGTCAATTAGAAATTGATAAATTGGATTATTAAATTGCGAAACAAAATTTTGGAATTGGATTAATACTTCCAATTGAATAGGTCAAGGATCCATGGATGAAGATAGAAAAGTAGATTTCTAATTGTAACTAAATCTTCAATTTTTGATTTGTAGAGAAGAAATTGAAGCAATATAGATATTAAATGATGAGTTTGGTTTACTAGATACATCGACATATTGACTTTAGTAGCCTCTTCTTCTAGAGGGATCATCTAGAAAACGAATCATTTTGAATGTATTCAAACAAAAAGCTAACATAAGTGTTATAGGTAGAATTTTTTTTGTAATTTCATTCACATCTTAGATTTAAGACTTTTTCCATCTTCCATAAAGGAGCCAAATGAAATCAAAATTTCATGTTCAGTTTTGAATAGACGTTCAAAATGCTGAATCGACGTCAACTATAACCCCTAGCCTTCCAATCTAACGATGCTAGTTTGATTCCCACTACCCGCTCTAGACCCACTCTTAGAGCATTCACAGTGAAATAATTAAAAGTTTAAAAGTTGCCACATCATCTTTTGGTTATCCATTTAAAAGGTTACTAAAGTTAACAATGTAGAGATCCACAATGATACAATCAAAATTGAATAACCAAAACATGCCACATTACCTTTTTAACTTATAAAAATCTAAAAATTGTGACAGAGAAAATAATTTTTTTAAAATAGTTTTCAAACTAATAAAAATAGGTTATTAGAAAAAGAGAAAATAATTTTTTGAAAACTTTGATTAAAAAAAAAAACAGCTTTCGGGAAAAAGTTGAAAAAACAATTTTTGAATAGAAAAAGTTTTTTTTTTTTTCAAAAGAACAGTTTTTGAAAAAAAAAGTTTGAATAAAAAAACTGTTTAAAATTTTCTTTTGGGAAAAACAATTTGAATTAAAAAATGTGTAAAAAAACTATTTTTTCAAAAAAATAAAAACTATTTTTAAAGGTATTTTTGTTATAAACATGTTAAAAATGGATAAAAGAAGGTTTTTGTATAATGATGGTATACTTGATTGAGAAAATATGAAGACAATTAAATTTGATTATTGGCAAAAAGTTGGTAGTTTTGATTATCTAATAGCCAAAATTTGATGAGTTGCTAAGATATTTTTAAGTTTGATTATTCCAATGTAAGCTTTTTTTGAGCAAATGTTGCTAACCTTATAAATTTTTTTGTTTTGATTATACCACTGTGGATGCTCTTAGTTAGCTACTTTCTATATGAACTCAGATATAAATTTTTGCCAAGCAAAATTAAATAATCAATATATCTTTGATCCTATAATTAATAGTAGTGACTCAGATGGAGAGGACACTATTATTTATAGCAAATACCTAGGCCATGACCGGGAGAAAAGGTTACGATAGCAAGCCGCCCCCCCGCCGGAGACCCTCCAGGACAAGGAGGCGGCGGTCAACTATCCACTCCCGAGATTCATATTGATCAATTGTTCCGTTATAATTCACCTCATTTGGAGAAGTAATTCACACAATAATTATCATAAACCTATCCATTTAAAGAGTTTGTATCGATGATACCACAATTAATTTTGCCTGATTGGAGAAAGGTTCTAAAACCGTTACACAAAATTAATTATATCATACATACTAGTAATGGAGACCGTGAGATTTAAAAAAATAAACTCCTTCTCCCACTTAGTTATTTAAAAAATTTGTGAGTGTTGTCAAAATTTTCTAGTTTGCAAAAATATGATCTAGGTCAAAAGCCAAATATTTACCGTGTGGTTGATCAAAAAAAATAAAAATTTACCATGTTGTCCGAAAAAGGTAAAACTATCACATGCAAACACTCATGAAAACATACATAAACATAAATGAGAAAACATAATAAAATATACATCCCAACTATTACGGTCAATATCCTTGTTTCCAAAAACAGTCAAACTTGCAGTCGTGTCCCACCAAAGTCAGAGGTTGACGCTGGCACAGGGGGTTAAGCTATTTCTTCATTAAAAAACGCATCTATTCTATATATCTATTACTGATACAGCTGAAGAAAAAAGATTACACAAAAATCTTATGCCTCCCACATGCCAAAGTTCACATACTATCTTTAATTATTACAACCACAAAATACCAAATGTGGTACCCCATAATAAAAGTAGTAATCATGCGCGCGCGCACACACACACACACAAAATGTGGGATCCAATCACACAACCATGCATGCTTGATCATAATAGTGGGACAAAGATTTTTGCAAAACAAAGGTTAGCATATATCGAACTTCTGCAAAACAGCGGTCAACTTTGCGACGGTTAACACAGTTCTATGCTATATTTTCTACAGACAACATGGCCTGTATAATCCATATGTATGATCACAGGTTGCTTTGATACCACTGTTGGGAAACCGAATCCCAAGATCTTGCGATGATACTTACAGATTATACAACAAAACGCAAAACCCTACAAGGCAGAACTATGGTTTCACCTCAACTTCCGCAACACGAACGCTGGTTGAACTTGTTGCCTTTCAAAAAAAAAATATTCAACATATTTGCCTATGTGGCATTATGTGATCGCATTTGCAACAAGTTCAAGAATCAAGACCCTTACAAGTTACAATCACTTTCCAATCTCATACGCTAAGATGACAAATCAAAGAAAACATCAAATCTTAGGTCGGTAACCAACCGGTATTCATTCAAGTTATGTGCTTCTTGCCTTTCCTATTCAAATGAATGGTAAACCTATATTCAAGTAAATAAATTATCTATGCGCACAAGGAAAAAATATAAAGAAATAATTAGAAAGGAACACCCTAAGAAAAAGATCTTCAACAGTTCAACTTGTGTTGTTATTCAATCTGCTTATCATAGCCATACTGCAGCCACAATATTTGATACCTAAACATAAAGAACAAAAAGCACTAGAGAGGGCACAACCTAGATCTAACCAAGACAATAGGCCAACAAGGTCTCCTACATAATCAAAAAAAGAGAAGAGAGACTCCGTAGAGTGTCCATCCAAGCTAATATTAAGCTATGCAATAAATATGTTCAATCTGTGAACCAACATCTCTACATCCTTTAATGTCTTAAGTATGTTTCACTATCTTCACATGACACCCAACCACTTGGCTTCAAAAAGTTAGAGGATCACTCTTGGGTCTTGGCATAACCCACTGCACCCAACAAATGGAAAGAAGGAAACTTCTAAACCCACCAACCACCTAAAATGGAGAATGTGAGCTGATGTCTACTCCGACTTCCTATACTGCATCCACCATTACCTATGAAATTCCATTAATTACCTATTTTTGTTTGTAAAACTCAAAAGGATAAAAACCAACAGGAAATACAAAATTCTCATCATATCTTTAGTACACAATTTGGACCAAAACAGTGATAAATTATAACATAAATACACACAAACTAAACATATAGTACCATGTCCATTCCTCTAACACCACCAGTACATGTATTGATAAGCCAATAAATCAGGCACATTGTCTAGCCATTCTTACATGTTCTAACAATTAAGCATGCTTCATCTTATACATTTTGAGACAGTCTAATAGCCTATTCAAAGTCACCATGTTATGTTATATTTTCATGAGGTAAACAAGAAAATGGCAGAAAAAACATCGTATAAAGAAACTATAATATAAACCCTAGAGTCACAACAAAAGAAATGAACACAACGAATGAAAATGAATTCAATAGTGATACGTGCCCAGTCATAACTTGAACTACAAAGGTAGTATTTGGTTGAGAGTTTAGTTTAGTTTAATTTTGATAGTGGGTGGAGAGAGAAATAGAGTAATGATTGAAAATATGGGTAATGATTGGAGAGAGATAGAGAGAGACGAGAAAGTAATAATTGAAAAAATAGGGTAATGATTGGAAAAAGAAGTAGGGTAATGATTGGAAACAAAACTAAAACTAAAACTAAAAAGGAAACCGAACAAAGCTTTTAAAGCTTGAGACAATCTTATATGATATAATCACATGAAAAAACTAGAATGGAGAACAAATAAATGCAAGGTCCATAATCTAAAACAAAAACCAACATATTAAATTCTATTCACATTCAAAAGAAAATGGGAGTATTGCTTATTGTCTCTGGGTCCCAAATCCTGCCAATTTTATTATTCGTAGGAATTAACTTCGCTTGCTCGGAGTTAAGAGTTTGCTGCCACTTAATATTTGAAATTGGGCTGCCATACCTACCGAAGAATGTTGACAAATACAAGGAGCTACGCATTAAAAACAAAGAAAAACATAACTATCATTGGGTACAAAAACAAAATAGCCAACATGTAGATGTAGCTCAAATGTGATCCGTCACTTGCATTGGTTGTGATTGTGAAGAACGCAAGTCATAAATCAATACCTACGTTTAAAATAGCAAGCATAAACTCAAGAGTTTATTCGTAGACATGTTTAGTGGAGGAATAACTCAACAAAAGGACAATCAACTTTTATCCGTAATAATTACGAAAACCACAAGTGGATGTTTATAGATAGGATTTGTTGTTCAGTGAAGATTAATAAGTTTTTTCATGATTAATGAGTTCAAAAATCTAGGGCAGATATAACACAGGAAATATGAAACAATCTCAAATGATGTTTTAACCGTGCCTTTCCCGCACTACTCCAACAGACATGAGGTAGCCTCTTTCCTCATCAAACTCTACTGCAGTAACCTCCTGCAAATCCGTAGGCATTGTTATAGCATTTTTTATCACCAATTGAAACCTAAAGCTCAACATCTTTTTTTATAACATGGTGAAAGATGATGCACAGAATTTACTCTATGTTCCTTTTATTCGTTCTTGTCAAATATTACATCGGAAAGGAATATGGAAAAGAACTACTAGAGGAGTTTAAAATAAAAGAGCACTGATATCCAAAAATAGGCCATCAATAAAACTTTAGCTTGAAGGACATGTCACAAGGATCCAGCAGGTGATCCATAATGATAACATTTACAATGTAAGCGACAAATGCAACCCCATCAAGTTTGGCTATAAGGCATCTGAAGTTTAGGCAAATGGATTCAAGTGGCGAAGTTTTCCCCATTAACTAGAACTACTAAATACCATTGAAATAATGTACCAAGAAGCAGATTGGCTACCTGGTCAATATCAAAAGCAGGAGCAACATCATTTATTCTTCCAACTGAAGATCTCACTCTCATGTCAAAGTATTCCACAGTGCCGTCTACTCCACCACATGAAGCTAAACCATGACGCTTGCTGAATTAGAAAATATGATTCCCTCAACAATTGGATAAGCAACCAAAACAAACAAGCCTCTACCAACTATAGCAATAAAAAAGTCATAAATTACACCAACCTTCTAGTAACTACATTTACAGCTGGGGACTGTGTGTTGAGTGATGAGAGGAAACGTCCTTGCAAAAGAAAAAACTTGATTTATATAAATTAGAACATGTAGCAGCTAATTAAGTTTTTTCAACCGGTAGAAATAGCTAATTAAATTTTGACTCTATGGCTCTCATATGAGAACCCTAAGATAGTCGTAGAACCAAATGTAGAATACATATTGTATTTAGTTATAAGAGTCTAGAGACAAATATTAATTATGACCCTATATACCCCCTCTGCAGGGACAACACTCTGGGACAGCAGCACCACCAGTCCATTCACATCACATAGGTTTGTTGCTCCAAGAATTGATTACTTCCTCTCTAGAAGTAAAATCTTGCATCCATCCATGGGGCGGAGTTGGGAATAGTTTTTCGTAAGTGTTTTTTTTTAAATTTTCCTGTAAACAATTGTATTGTAGTAGTATTAAACAATGAAGTTTTGGATATACTTTTTGGAAAGTGCTCTCTGATGAGGATTATTCATCAAGAATTTTCACATGGCCAATTTTTATGGGTATCTAAACAATGTCGCTTCCAAAATAATGATTTTTATGCGATGTGAATGTGGTTTTTTTTTTTTGATAACTAATAATGTCAATATTTTTGTTGCTACCAAAAAAAAGTTCTGTGCAACAGCATGTCACATCATCCCTTCACCTGTGATAGCTGATATCACATTGCACAGTTGCACTGAGGCTTTTGTCCCTTCCCTCCGAGAGATTTTTCAATGCCGAGCGGGTATATCTTACGTGGTACCTGCTCGGCGCATCCGAACTGTCCGATACACTTTTGGACGGCTCGAATTGAACCCTCTCTCCTCTCACCTCAACATTCTCTCTTTTTTCTCTCTTCAAATCTGAGTCGTTTAAACACGGAATGGACGGCTCGGATGCCCGAGTAGGCACCACGTGGTACCCGCTCGACACTGAAAAATTTTTCCTTCCCTCCTCCCACTCCCCCCGAGAGAGAGAGAGAGAGAGAGAGAGAGAGAGAGAGAGAGAGAGAGAGAGAGAGAG
>BPLS01000682.1:100335-122287 GCA_019656275.1 Rhododendron kiyosumense
CTAGACCAAGCAAATAATTCACAAGTGTGATTACCCGGACAGAAAAATAGTCTTGCTCTTCAGAAGTAGGAATTTAAAGTAGAGACTGCATAGTGCATGACAAAAAGGTCCAGAAAACACACCATAAGGAAATTCCGCGTTTCTTCTCCATTGAATCTCGATATGATCACCGGGCTTCAAATCGTCTAAACAATCAGATACATGAAGAACATGTGCAGGAGTATCAACAGGGGGTCCTCTTAGTCTATCCCACTCTATATTGTCCTCAATTGTACGTCTTCCGCGCGGTGAGTACCTACAACGCCACAATCCGCTTGAAGTTCAATAAAGGGCAATAAACAAGTTTTAAGACTTAACTTCTGTTATCACCATTTAAAATGTCAGGTAGAAAGTTGCATAGTATTGCATTGAAATTACATCAAAACTCTAAGTCCATGTTTGGTAAATGGATAAAGGAAGGATCAGAATTAACCAGAAAAGAAAACCTTGTAGGATCCACATATAGGTTATTAAAGGGGACAACCCAGATATGGGAATTGGGAATAGTTAGTCCCACAACCTAGAACGACAAAAATAATCCTCTCCCCATAGCCCATTCTTTATCCCAGCCATTACCAAACATAGTACAAGAAATCATATATTGTATATGAAACATTAATTCTCCCATTATCCTATATATTGTTGCTTATCCCACTAGTAGTTAACCTCAAACAAGCATGTTAGGCTTCTGAAATTGGGTGGACATCTCCTAGGTAAAAATTGACAATTGCCTCTCTTCAAAATTCCATCGAAACGCTAAACGGTCTCATAATAAAAACTACAAATTGACAACCCTTGCAAAATTCCAAAGATTAGAAATTAGATGAATGCCAGCTACTAAAATAGGAGGCAGTTGAGGAAATTTATTTTCTCAACCATAAGTGCAAGCAATCATATGGTCTCACACAAGCCTGGATGGAAGAAAGTTCAACCCTATTAATGTTTGATGGGTCCCCATACCTTGCCTTGAAGGTGTCTGCAATGGAGTCGTAGCTAAGTTCAGCATCATAACAAGAAAGCATAAACCCCACATTCCCATTCTGCAAATCAAAAGAATAAAAGAAATTTAGCGGATTTTTTTTTTATTTGAACAGCAAAAATTGAAAGAAGCAAGATAATTAGTACATAAATTGAATCGGGTCACTAGGCCTTCCTTCTCTAATGCCTTTCCGCTTTAATTTCGGGGCATGGTTTCACAGCAATATATGCACAAAGTGACTTCTCCTAGAAAGTTTTATCAGTAAAATTGTGGATCCCATACTCCCATTGTTTAGGGATTACAGGGGTAATGTTGTTGTATTTGAGCAACAAAGCTGTCATAAGCTTAGAATTTGGTTTCAAGAATCGTTCTTTGACTCATCATTTTCATATGGTTTCATCTCTTAACAGTTAAAATTTCAAGAAACTAAAGAAAACGTTCTAAAGATTTCACAAAATTCATTCTTTTCCAAAAATTTCTTATTGAAAAATTGTCAACCAAACAAGTTTGTGATGTAATTTTTACAATTGATTTTGAAAAATGCTAATGGTCCAAAACAAAATATGTAGTCAGAACCAAGTACCTCTCTGTTATAGACCTGAGCTGGGAACCAGAATTTGCCAGTCTCAATAGCAAGATACCAACCCATGATCGAATCCATCGGTAAACAACTCCTTCTCCCACTACCGATTCCCAGATTTTCTGATCTTTTCCACGTAAGTGGCCACAGGTTTAAAACATACCCAAAGACTTCGTTCTGCTTTGTGCCATTCAAAAGGGTGGGCCTCTTTCTTGATGCAATGTGCCATTGCCATTCTCTATAAGCAGCATCACCAATTAGCCTACCCCATTTCTGTTTCATGTGTCTCTCCCATAGATGATCACTTGTACACTTTTCTCTCAGAGCAACACAAGCACCTGATAAGTTGCATAACTCGGCTGGCGAAAGCCGCTCAAGAATGCATTCCAAGGCCAATTCAGGCAAATCCAACAGAGAAATCTCCTCAATTTGTTGCACATTTTCTTGTTTTGAACTGATGGGCTCCACGAAAGGCATGATTGAGGAAACTTGAAAAGAAGTTATAGCAATCATACTCTTTCTGAGGAAATGAGGCAATTCTCTACAAACCCATGGAATTGATGACAATTTCTTCACCCCTCTATTCAAGACTGTGAGTGTCTTGAGAGAGGACTTGGAAAGTAGGATGAAAGAAAAACAGTATATCATGATGAAAATCATTGGATTAGGATAAATCCTGAAATGGGTTCTTGGTTTAGGACTCAAAAGAAAAGAGGTGTGACTGCAAACAAATAAGGAAATAGTGGTTGCAGCTATATACGGAGTATATATAACTATGCGAAGATGAAACTGAAATGATTTTCTGTCTTTTCTGTTGATCTATTATACTGAAAGCAAGAGTTTCTTGGACATCAGAAATTCACGGAAATTACAAGTGGTCCTTTTAATGGTTAGTGATTTTCATGAAAGGGACATGTGTAGACACTGCAGCCGACAAGCTTTGATTGTTTGTAGTAAAAAGAGGCTGACAGAACAAAGATCAAAAACACATTCGGTGCTTCTTGTTAAATGCTTTTGGCATCCAAATACAGTGAATTTGCCACCCACCTTGAAGAAACGGGAATCACAAGGCCACACAAAGTGGGGGCAGGTGTCAGTTAGAGATTGGAGGGTTTCAAAGGAACGGGTTAATCATATCAATCAAACAATTTTCACCAGATTAAAGAAACTGATATGCCCTCCTCAAATAAAATGAGTGGAAATACACAGCAGAATCTGTCGAACTTTTTTTTAACACCGGATGTTCGAGCTAGCTTTCACGCACCCTTGACTAATTTTGTAACATTTACCTGTCAACTTTTGGTATAACGAATCAATATCTTTGTGGAAATCAAAGACTGAAAAAGAGATACCATCACTATCACGATTCTTGTCAAGAGCACAAGAAAAAGGGAGATTATCTGAGAAACCAATGTGGGTAAAGAAGAGGAAAAGAGAATTAGGACATAAACCCAACAAGTAATAATTGAGTGAAAATTACTAGGTTAAAAAAACAAAAAGAAAAGAAACTGACCTGTACCCATCAAATGCATGGGTGCCAATACATAGACCCATAGGCCATATCTGAGAATCCACAAACCAATATCTTTGTCCAAATCAAAGACAAGTAAAGAAGATCACGGTCACAACTATTCTCTTTGTCGAGAACACAAGAAAAGGAACCAATTATTTGAAAACCCAACGGGCTTAAACACCTCGAAGCTCGACCCGACTCGTGCTCGTTTACAGCCTAAATAAGGGTAAAGAACCAAAGAAAAAAGAAGCAAGAAAACGAAATTGGAACAGTGGATTGATGAAAGATGGGGATAACTCGAAGTGGGCCCTCACTATTTCATCCAAAATGCTGCAATCCCTGTGGTGAGGGAAAAGAGAGAGAGGAGGGAGTTTATATGTGATTGTTATTAGGGTTTGGGGGTTTTAGAGAAATGGTGATGAAGAAGAAGAAAGGGAGACTTATAGGTGGGTGTCACAGCTCAACAGTATGGCGTTTAATTCAGAGCTGACACCAGTTTTTGGCCTAACCTCCACCAAACTTTAGCAACTCAACAAATGGCCACGCAACTGACCCATGTCAAAATTTTCCTGGCAATTTTTTGATGCACGAGGAAGCGGATGGATTGAGAGTGAGACAGGTCAATGTGGTTTACGGTTGGAACTTGGAAGTGTTATTATTATTATTACTATTAATTAATGATCAGGCTGCTTTTGCAAACCAAATTAATGAATGGAGTGTGATTTTGTCCGTGTTCAACACGAGAGATCAAGATTCTCTCATATACACTTCCCACTCCTGGTCGTTTATTTAAGCTTAATATAATAATTAGAGATGAAATTCATGATTATTATTTTTTGATGTTTTATTCATTTCTTATGGTTCTTAATTTTGCGCCAATTTTCAATTTTTTTTACAAATTATTAATTCGTCTCGATGAGAAGAATTTGAGAAATAAGAGAGTAGGAACCAAATTAATTTTTTTTGAATAATAGCAAATAAAATTCAAAAAGTCTGTACATTTTGGATTATTTTTGTCTTTAGTGAACTTTTGTTAAGATTTTATTCATAATTTTTCTCTCCGTAGATTGCACTTGTTGAGATTGATCTGCCTCGTAAAACGAAAAATAAGTAGTTACAGTATAAAATAAGAATCTTAGCAAAACGGAATCTTAGTCGCGGTTATCTTCTACGTGTTTTGAGGGAACTACAACTACTAGGACTTTTTCTCTTTCTAGAAACTTTGGTAATATAAAGAGTTTTACACGAGAAGATTTTTAAAAAGAGACAACACTATCACAAAGGACCACGCAAGAAAGGAATAGAAATTCCAAATAAAATATTGTAATCCATGTCTTCTCTTTCACAGTAATATACTCCATATTTTATACCCGGTAGTAATCCTCCATGGAGATGTGTAGAAGAGGCCAAAATATATACTCCTACTGAAAGAAATTGGCAGCAGACGCTTCATTCTTCCTTTTGCTTTTATTTTTTCTTTCTTATTTACACATGGGTGATCAATGTCGGATAATGTGGGATGTTCTGTCACTTATGTCATTTGAAATATTGTTCACTTCTTTTGGTGTGATGCTTCATATTCTGAAGGTCATTATTAAGAGACTTTAGTAATGGAACTAAAAAATATAGTGATAAATTTTTTAAAATATTGTAAGGACGCAATGAAAGTCCAAGGAATATTTCATATATATATATATATATATATATTGTGTTTGATGTGAGTAGTTAATTAGTAGAATGCATACGATCACATGAACATATTATTGTAAAGGAGTTGAGCACCACGTGACGAACCTAATATCGAACAACAAAGGATATTTTTTGTGTGTGTGATCTGTTGAAAATGGTTTTGTTTAAACCATTAAAATTTGAACGAGAAACTGACATTCAAATGGGGTCGTGCAGAAAGGTGCGGAAATTTCAGTGCTACATTGTTAGAGGAAACAAAATTTGGTGGGTTTGGGTCTTGGGCTAAGCTTGATTGGGGTTGGGCCTATATTATTTTCTCCTCCACTAGAATTGGGTCATTGAAGTTGGGCTTAATCCATTTGGACTTGGTTGGTTTTCGGCTTAGATGAATGAGTGGGTAGATGAATTTGGTTGGCTTACCCAAAAATAGGATACAAGTTAATTTGTATCGCAGTTCAAAAAAAGAAAAAAAGAAGAAGTTAATTTGTAATGGTTTAAAATAAGTTGAGATGTCTCCGACTCCCTTGCCAAAACAAATTCTTCCACCAAGTTTCATCAAGCTTGAGTTGGGATGTCTCCATCTATCTCCCTTGCCAAATTCAATTCTAACAATCAAGTATTCACCAAGGAAAAGAAAAGAAGAGACCGAACCTGATCAACAACTGCTTATGTATTTCCGAAGGAGGATAGGGGGTGTTCCGCTAACCCTTCTTTTTTAAAAAGTTCTTTTTCTTCAATTTTCAAACTCAAATATAATGAAAATGAAAAATAATTTTTTGAATTTTTTTGCACCGTATAAAAGATCTCAATGAAATCTATCAAACAAGATCCATATTGGTAGAAAAATTATTTGCGTAAACACATGATTTTTGAGCTTAAAATTACCTTCCTTTTCTAAAAAGTTCTTTTTTAAGAAATCGGAACACCAATCAGATCGAACAGTTCAAAATGTGAAGTTGAGATGAGGTCGCTGTCAATGGGTCCCATTTGATAATGAATTATTTATATGAGTTTAGAAAAAATGTACTTGGGCCTGCTGGGGACCTCCGGAGATTTTAGCGGCAAAAAAAAGAAGTAATTATGCTATATGAATGATAACTTTTGATTTGCACTCGGGTTTACACCACAAGGAGTGGAATTGGAGTGAAATTAGAATTTGCTGATTGATTTATAGGGAAAAAAAAAAACTAGTGTACATCAGCTTAAGAATGGTTTTAGTTTGACTAGAATTATTAGTCGCGGTCGTCTTTCATGTGTTTTTAGGGAACTACTTGAACTTTTTCTCTTCAAGCAGAGACGGATCTACTCGTAGACTAACGGGGGCCTCAGCCCCTGCGTAGTTTTCTTCAAATTTTAATATAAGTTATTAGTTATTTTTTGTTTGGTAAAGCATCTAAATATTGTGTTTTATATTAGATGTTATTCAGACATTTAAATACTTTAAGAATGTGTTCGTTTTACCTTCAATTATTAATCTCATTTATCTTTCTGTTTCTCTCCACTTATTATCCAAAAAACTTCCCTCAAAATTCAAATCAAACAAACTATACAAATTCTGGAACCTTGAAATTTCAAAATCTTGTGATTCATAATTCGGTTTCCACGTTCACGAAATCCTGGTTCCATCCCTGTCTTCAAGGAAACTTTTTGTAATATAAAGAGGTTATGCAACATGATTTTTGAAATGAGACCACTCTAACGCAAAGAACCAGGTGAGAACAAGGAATAGAGATTCCAAATTAGATATTGTAATCCGTAGGGCTGCTCGCGGTCCGGTTCGGTTAGGATTTCTAAGAATCCAAGGACCGAACCGCTAGTCACGGTTTTTACAAAATGAAATTCGTGTTTGGACCAAAAGTTCTACGGTCTGGTTCCAATCCGATCCGTGACTCGCGGATCGGTTACGATTTTGTCCACGGATTTTAACAAAAATAAAGCTCAAGCATATATCACACAATAAAAGGGAAGAATGTTACATTCAGAATTAAGTTTAATACCACCAAAAAGTACTTGTTACATAAACTACCAAAGGCTTGCTTCAGAAATCAAATTCAAAAGAATATAAAACACTAGTAGAATTGTATCATTATAGTACATTACATAACATAAAAGAACCGGAAAAGAAACGAACTACTAAAACTCAACTAAAGTTATCTGTAATTTTTATGAAAGAACTACGATTTACTCCCTATATTTTATGTGCATTTACACTATATCTCATTATTAAGATAAAATACTAAAATTGATGAAAAAAAGTATTAACATTACTAACAATTTATTATATAGATACACACATATATATTATTTATATAAAATAAATATCTCACTGTTTGGTTCGGTTAATCCACGGTTTCGTAATGAAAATCCGTGGACCGGACCGCGAGTCACGGTTTTCTAATTTTTCAATCCGTGTTCGGACCATTAATCCACAGACAAAATCCAAAAGGTACGGATTGGTTCGGTCCGGACCGGTTTCACGGTTCACCGAATTTTTTGAGTAGCCCTAGTAATCCGTGTCTTCGCTAACATAGGAAATATATTTACACCTGGTGATCCTCTCCGGAAATATGTGTACGCAGAAGAGGCCAAAATGTATGCTGAAAAGCAATTGGCAGAGGACGCTTCACATTCTTTCTTTTGCTTTCCCCCTCGTTTTGTTTTGGATATATTTTGGGGTAAAAATCAGATACACCTCCTCATCTATCACATTTTATCACTTATACCCCCTCATTAATCAGATAAATTTTGAATATTTCTCTCTGCTCAAATCTTGAGGTTGATATTGCACAGGCCTAATCTTACCTCGTATCACCGCAAAGGTTAGCACATAAATAGAAAGACGTGTAAAAGTTCCACTGTAGTTGGGTAAAACATGAGTGGTCTTATAGCTAGATCGATCGGCTATCATATTTAATTCTCTCTCTCTCTCTCTCTCTCTTTATATATATATATATATATATATAGGGAAGTTCTCTCGAACAGGCACACTTAGCAACCGAGCACGTGATGTATCAGGGGCACGTGATAAGCAAGACAAGGCGTATCGCCGGGCAGTTCGATGAACGGCGATTAGGGCTAGTGACACGTGAAGTCATTGGTCCAGACAGTCTGTTCGGCTGATAAGGACAAAAGACATGTGAAGTCTGTCCAGATATAATGACATGGACCAGTTGCATGTAAGGTCATTAGTCCATGAGGACTGTTCGGCAAAGAGGTAGCCGAACAGGGGAAGAAGTTGCCCTAAATCATGACTGTAACGACCCTGATTTTTGGTCGTTAAAAATTTCGTTAAGTATTTGAATTTTATTGTAATTGCTTTTAATTTCCAAAGTTTGTCAAAATTACATTTTTGCCCCTTCAAATTTGATTTCTTGCACTTTAATCCATTTGGCAAGCCTAGTTAGTTTCTAACCGACTTGTTGGAGAAACCGAACTAGGAAGCCACCTAGTTACTTTTCCTAACCGCAAATTGACCGTTTTGCCCCCCTTGAACCTTTTGAACATTTTGAACCCTAGACTAAGAATTTAATATTCTTTTTCTTTTAATCAAATTGGTTATTTTCTTTGTCCATTGGACAATAGATGTTAGGGAAACTATTATCCATTGGATAATAGGACCCCATTTGTTTATATTAAAAGTTTACTTGATTAAAGTACTATGAATAGTAAAAAGTAACTTTTTGATTACTTTAAAAGTACCTTTTTGGATTATTTTAATGTTTAATCTCCCTAGCAACTATTATCCATTGGATAATAAAAGTTAGGGTGGTTATTACCCATTGGGTAATAGGTTGTTCTTCCACCTAAGTACATGGGTTGATTTATTTTATTTTTTCCTTTAAACCCATGTGTTAAGTATCCATTATTTTAATATAAAAGTAATAGTACTAAGATTTCCTAAAGTACCCTTGGCATTATTTTATTGGGATTTTGATCTTCCTAGATCATTTGGTACATGTGTATATATATATATTTAGTACTTGGTTGATTATTTAATTGCTTAAGTACCCATGTGCCAATTTATTTTGTTATTGGGCAAATCTTAGCCCTTAAGTCTACCCTAGATTTTTTGTACAAAAGTACCTTTGTTTGATTGTTCTTGCACATGCATATATATATATATATGTGTGTGTTTGTGTCTTGAGAGAGGGAGAGGAGAGAGAGGCCGGAGAGAGAGAGAGGAGAGAGAGGGCCGAGAGAGAGAGAGAGGGAGAGAGGGAGAAAGAGAGAGGAAGGAGGAAAGAAGGGATTTGATTGTACCTTGATTGATCTTCTTGATCTTTTCAAATCCTTGGTGTATCTAACTCTCCATTAACCTCCATTGTACTCTTGTATACACCTTGCACTTGTTTGAACCATTAGATCTTATACCAATCTCTTTCTTGCCCACCAAGGATCCATCCTAGCCATTCAATTGATCCAAGATCAAATATTGGTACAAAGTAGCCATGCAAACCTAGGATTTTCCCTTGATTTGTGCTTAAAAGTTGGATTTGATTAGATATACTTCTTGGACACCTTGCAACTTCTTAACCCTTTGATCATGTACCATTATCATCTCAACCATCAATTTGATTCAAGAATCCAATCTAAGGATACCATAGCCATGCAACCCTAGGATTCTTGCATTGATCTTCCATGATCTCTTGCCAAGTGTCAAGGTGAGACTTAGAGAGAGAGAGAGGAGAAGGCCAAGCTCTTGCCTATAAATAGAAGGCCATTCCAAGCCTTTCCAAGCACACCTCAAAGCATTTGCTCTTCCTTCTCTCTAGAAATTTCCATTTCCAGTTTCTGGGCAGCCACTGTCCCGTCGGAAATCCTCCATTTTCTCCTGCCTAGAGTAGTTTTTAGGACCAACTTCCTTCTGGAAAGTTGTAGAGCACTTCGAAACCTTGAAGTTAGGCTCAAGAATCACCCCAATCGGTTAAGATATGACCCAGATATTAGCATCCGAAGTTCAGTAAAATTTCTGGATTTTCATTTCTGGACAGCTCACTGTCACTTCATTCATCCTCATTTTTCTCCAACCTAAGTTCGTTTCTAGGATTAACTTCCTTCTCGAGAGTTGTAGAGGGTTTAGAGAGCTTCGTTCTAGACCCAAGAACGACTCTATTCGGCCAAAGACTGACCGAGTTACTGCCGTCCGAAATTCTGTCCAGATTCGGGAGAAATTCCACCTTGCTTATTCGGCCCCGACTAGTTTCGGATTAAGGTAGGATACTCTTACCCCTATTCCTATGTATATGTAAGATCTCATTATCTTCCATTTCAAAGCAAGTTATCTTTATTTACTTTCCATTTCAAGTATTTGTATTTTGATCTTGAAAATGATTATGAGCACGCTTATGTGAATTGTTTGTATTACTTGTGGCGTTAAGCTTTAAGCGTTGATTTGAACATAGAGTTGGATGATCTTGTTGGATTACGATGAATAATGTTTACTGTTGTCCTGCTACGGAGTCTTTGCATGTTAACGAGACACGAGAATCGAGAAAGTAGAAACATGACACCTAGGGTGTGTTTGAAAAGGTTGAAATGTTTTGAAAACCGCAATGTGGCCGGACTTGCCCATTGTGTGAGGTGTGTGTGTGTTCCAATGGGAAACCGGAGCAGCGGAACCATTGTGAGGGTGTGTGCCAATGGGAACCCGGAGCGGCGGAACCATTGTGCGTTCCCATGGGAACCCGGAGCAGCGGAACCATGGTGAGGTGTAGCTTGGTTATCCGCGGAGAGGAGCCAATGCAAAATGTGTGCCAATGGGAACCCGGTGCGGCGGAACCATTGTGAGGATACTCGGGAACCCGGAACGGCGGAACCGAGGTTGGGTGTGTATGGCTTGGTTATCCGCGGTACGCAGCCAATGCAAATGTTTTTGAAATGTTGTTTTGTAAGTGGAAAATGGAGACACGGTCTACGATGAGTCGCGTAGGAGAAGCTCTGAAATCTTGGACACCAACGATAGACGGTTAACGATGTATGATTGTTAGTATTGTTGTAATTGTTTATCGTCGTAAGGTCGGTGGGTAAGAATTTCCTATTGAGCGTTGTAGCTCATGGTGTTGCCTTTTTGGTGACCCTGACATATTATATCGGTGGCGACGCTGGTATAATGTGTCAGATCTTGTAGATGATCAAGATGAACCATTCACTTGGAGGCGTCTGGAGCTGAGGAGCTGGCTAGGATGAAGAAGCGAGAGGAGCTGTAGTTAGGAAATCTTAGTTTCCTTTCTTTGTTGAATTAATGTACCCTTTGAAGTATTTATGATGTAATAAGCTCTCTTTATTATGTAATAAATGCTTCTTAACGTACCCTAATTTTGGGGGCGTTACAATGACGTGGCAAGAATGCTCCAGAATGGTAATATTCCATAAAAGAATGAGATCCCGGGTATATAGGATCGAGGCAAGAGACCCAACGTGAGCGGAGTGTTCGGATGATTATGGGAAAGAGTCCCAAAAGGACTGAGAGTCCCATAAAGGTTAAGCTATTGTACAGATAAGGGAACGAGAATCCATGAGATACTAGGTTTCCTATACGAGGTAGGAATCCTAGGGCAACAGGGATGCTTGGGCAGCAAGCATCCGCGAATCTATAAATATGAGGTGAACCTGGAGGTAAAAGGTACACAATATTTGGTGATCTCTTATTGTCTTCCTACTAATAATGATGGTTCATTGCTAGTTCGTGATACTAATTTAGCCATTGGAGGGCCTTTGCCACGAGAGGCAAAGGTGCACTCACCCCTTGTCTGTTTTGCAGATCAGGGTTCCGACGAAGAACTAGGGTTCCGGTGTAGAGGCATGTGAAGCCGTTGCAGTTTGGTGTTGTCCAGAGCACCAATTGTTTTCATCCCCCTACAATTGGCGCCGTCTGTGGGAAACGAGAGAATTCCCTGAAAAGATAACCATGATGGAGGAAGATCCAACCACGCCGTTCAATCCAAAGAACCAGTTAAGTGGTGGAGGGGATAAGTCTCCACCAGGTGCTCCGAAAAAGCCCACTGGAAGAAAGGACAAAGCAACTACGGGCTCCACGAGAAGGAGCAGATCCCACCGAAGAAAGGCATCGGTGGAACGTTCAAGAAGTGTCCACAATAGCGAGGATATCCTCGACAAAAAGAGGAAGGAGATTGAGGAGTACGCTCGTTTGATTAAAAAATGAGAGTACGAAATACGAGAGCTGCAGCGGGTACGAGATCACCCAGAGGATTCCGGACTCTCACGAAGGAATTCTGGAGAAGATAGGAGGGCTCTACTAGTCCATAAAGAGCCTCATTCACGAGGAAGAAGGAGCAGGAGCAATAGTCCTACTACGAGACGGTATGAAGCTTCCCCACGAAAGAGGAGAAGCAGAAGTAAAGACCGAATGCTAGAAAGGCGAAGGGCTTCTTCACGAAAAAGAAGAAGCAGAGAGTGAAGTTCCACACCTGAGGAAGAAACAAGGAAGCATCACTGTGACAGGTACGAGAGGCCTGATGCTGACTGGGCCAAAACTACGGCTCACAAAATGAAGGAAAGTGAGGAAGGGACAGTGTCTACATGAGAAGCAGCACGTAAAGCCCTGAGTAACATCGCAGCCTCCCCTTTTGTAAGGAGGCTGCAGGAGGCTGCAGGAGGCCAGGTTGCCGAGCAGAGTGAATCACGGAGCGTTCGTGCTTTACGAGACAAACACGGACCCTGTGGCTCACATACAACATTACCAGCAGGCCATGTTCATGCACGATGGCGATGATGCCATTTTGTGCAAAATGTTCCCATCAAGTCTAGGCAAGGTGGCCTTGCCTTGGTTTCATAAATTGGCACCACGATCCATAAGAGGATGGAGGCAGTTGGCCGAGGAATTCACCGCTCGATTCTTGACAAGTAGAAAGGCCCTAAAGACGTTTGAGAGTCTTTCCATCATGAAATAGGCGGAGGGTGAGCCGATTAGAGATTACGCAAAGAAGTACTGGGAAACTTTCAACGAGATTGAGATTTGCAGCGAGGAGTATGCCATAGCAACCTTCAAAACTGGTTTACCTATTCGGGGAGAACTGCGTCGGTCACTGAATAAACATTCGGTGGCTACGTTGGCCAAACTGATGGAGCGAATAGAGCAGCACGCCAGAATGGAGGATGACATACTCCGCGAGGACAGTAGGATTGCTGCCGAACAGCCCAAGACACCTGCCAAGAAGGTGGATAAGCCTGAGCCCAAGATGTACAAGGAGCGGAAGAAGTACGGGGAGGCTAAGAAAGATCCGTACAAGGAAAAGCAAGCCCCTGATCCCAAATCTTTCTTTTCTATCACTACTGTTTGGAAGGAACCAATCTACAGGATTCTTTATCGAATAAAGAATCAGCCGTACTTCAAATGGCCCCCAAGTCTTGGCGGAGATAAAGATGCTAAACGTGCTACGAATTAGCATTGCAGCTACCACAAGGATTGGGGCCACATGACTGAAGATTGCGAGATATACAAAAAACACCTTGATGATTTGGTCTCTCGGGGCTATGTCAAGGAGTTTATCCAGGAAGATCCCAAGGAAAAAGGGAAAGCCATGGAACTGGATTACGAGCAGAATCCTAAAGGGGTAATCCATATGTTACATGGGTTGGCCGCGCCTTATATGAGAAACGAGGTTAGACTGTTACAAAGGCAGTTTAAGCACGATCAGCATGTGATGCGATTGGGTAATAAGAGAGGACGAGAGAGTGACGTATGCAATGAAAGCATAGCTTTCACAGATGACGATTTAGGAGAAGTCCAGGTACCCCATAATGATGCTTTGGTCATAACCCTATGAGTTGGGGAGTATGACATCGAGAGAATCCTAGTGGATTCAGGAAGTTGTACAGAGGTGATGTACTACGACGCATTCAAGAAGCTAGGGCTGGCCTAGACAGATTTGGAGCAGTCCACAACACCCTTGATTGGGTTTGGTACAGGGGCAGTTTGGCCCCTTGGAAAGGTAACACTGCCTGTTCGGGTAGGATCAGTTGTTTTGAGGATGGATTTTCTGGTCCTGGACGTTCCTTCTTCCTATAACGCGATTATAGGAAGAACCTGGTTGCACAAAATGAGGGCAGTCTCCTCAACTTACCACCAGATAGTGAAATTCCCAGGATCCAATGGGATCGAAGTAATTAGGGGCAATCAGAAAGTGGCCTAACAATGTTTAATTTCCCTAATTAAGAAGGCCCCGAAGGCCCACCATGTTCATACATTGGAAGTACCAGATCAACCTACTATCGAGGATGTCGGAATATGTCCGGCTGATAAGGTAATCGAGGGTTTGGACAAAATTCAGATCAACGAGGTTGATCCTGAATGATATTTTTTAATTGGGGAATCATTACCAGCAAAGGAAAAGGCTGAGTCAATACAATTTCTGAAGGAATATGTCGACGTGTTTGCATGGGTACCAGAAGAGATGCCCGGTGTAGATGCTGACATAATCTGCCACCATTTGAATGTTGACCCTCAGCATAAACTAGTTATTCAAAGAAAACGTAGGGCAGTTGTACAGCACGTGGATGCTGTCGTTGAAGAAGTTAATCATTTGCTTGAGGCAAAGGCAATACATGAGGTTTACTACCCTAAATGGCTGTCCAACACCGTGGTCGTAAAAAAGAAGAATGGGAAGTGGTGTGTCTGTGTGGACTTCACAGACCTGAACAAAGCTTGTCCCAAGGACAGTTTTCCTCTCCCAAGAATAGACCAGTTGGTTGATGCAACGGTTGGCTATGAGCGAATGAGTTTTCTTGATGCGTATCGAGGATATCATCAAATTGCTATGTTTGGGCCCGATCAGGAGAAGACATCTTTTATCACCCCACGAGGTTTGTACTGCTATAGTGTTATGCCATTTGGGCTTAGAAACGCAGGGGCAACATACCAAAGGCTTGCAACTATCATGTTCAGGGAGCTGCTCTGGAAAACTATGGAGGTTTACATAGACGACATGGTGGTGAAAAGCCGAGATAAGCGAGGACATAATACGGATTTGAGAGAAGTCTTTGAAATCTTGAGAAAGTACAAGCTGAAACTCAACGTCTCGAAATGTGCGTTTGGGGTTGGTTCTGGGAAGTTCCTAGGGCATCTGATCACCATGAGGGGAATTGAGGCTAACCCAGATTAAATTGCAGCCCTGCAAAAGCTGCAAAGTCCCAAAACCACGAAGGAGGTCCAGAGACTAACTGGGATGGCTACAGCACTTAATAGATTTATCAGCAGATCAAGTGATAAATGTAGGCCATTTTTTCAGTTATTGAAAAAGAGGGAAGGATTTGAATGGGGAGCAGAATGTGAGCAAGCTTTCTAGGATCTGAAGAAGTATCTGGCTGAGCCTCCTCTTCTGTCAACCCCACAGTCAGGTGAGTCCTTGATTTTGTACTTAGCTGTTTCTGAGCATGCTGTGAGTGCAGTCCTGTTAAGGGATTTGGGAATCGAGCAAATCCCAATATATTATGTTAGCAAGACGTTGCTAGACGCAGAGACGAGATATCTGGCCCTAGAGAAACTTGTCCTGGCACTTAGGACAGCGACGATAAAACTGCCACACTACTTTCAAAGCCACAGGGTTGTGGTCTATACTGAATTTCCGTTGAAGTCGCTGCTACGAAAGACAAATTTTTCAGGAAGAATCTCAACGTGGTCCGTCGAGTTGAGTCAATATGATATTGATTATCAACCACGAACAGCAATCAAAGGCCAAGTGTTGGCTGATTTTGTGGCGGAGTTCTCTCCCACGGTAGCTCCCCTGTCTCCTACGAAAAAGGAACAAGAGAATAAGACATTGTCCACGAGAGATAAGGTCTCATCCGAACAGGACGATACGGAGTGGAAATTATTCGTAGACGGATCAGCTTATAATACTGGTTCAGGAATAGGTGTTGTTCTTTTTCCTCCTGGGGGAGTTATGATAGAATTGTCTGTTCAGCTTGGTTTCAGTGTATCGAATAATGTGGCGGAGTACGAGGCACTCTTAGCTGGATTGAGAAGTGCGAAGACTCTAAAGGCAAAACGAGTAAGGGTGCATTGTGACTCACAGCTTGTAGTGAATCAGCTGTCCAGGGAATACCAGCCCCGGAATGAGAAGATGGCGGCATATGTGGAAGCCGCCAAAGATCTACTTGATACCTTCGAGAGGGTCCACATTGAACAGATAAGTTCTGGACAGAACGCTCATGCCGATTCCCTAGCATGGCTGGCTGCAGCGGTCCCAACCGAACTCAAGCGAAGAGTGGCAGTTGAGTATCTGACAGAGCCGAGCATTGGAAGAAGCGTGGAGTT
The DNA here is from genome assembly GCA_019656275.1 of Rhododendron kiyosumense. NCBI lineage: Eukaryota > Viridiplantae > Streptophyta > Magnoliopsida > Ericales > Ericaceae > Rhododendron > Rhododendron kiyosumense. The sequence continues at coordinate 116,411 of BPLS01000682.1, forward strand.
ACTTTTGGAGGTGAACCAAGGTCCAAGTTGGATGGACCCAATCGTGGAGTTTTTACGAGATGAAATACTCCCCATCGATAAAAATGAAGCTCATAAGGTCAAAACCAAGTCTGCAAGGTTTTGGCTGTCCGCAGAAGGGAAGCTTTATAGAAAATCCTTCACAGGCCCATATTTGCTGTGCGTGCACCCGGAGATGGTGCAAAAATTTCTTCACGAAATACATGAAGGAACATGTGGGAGTCATGCTGGGGGCAGATCCATCGCCACCGAGCAATTACCCAAGGCTACTGGTGACCTCATATGCAAGAAGATGCAAAGATGTATGTTAAAATTTGTGAGAAGTGTCAGAAATTCTCACCAATGATTCGAACACTAGCTGAGGATCTGGTGCCTTTGACAAGTCCTTGGCCGTTTGCTCAATGGGGAATGGACATCGTGGGTCCACTGCACAAAGCAACTGGAAATCGAAAATTCCTTTTAGTTGCGACAGATTATTTTACCAAATGGATTAAGGCAGAACCATTGGCCAAAATCACCGAACCTATGATAGAGAGGTTCGTATGGAAGAGTATTATTACTCGATTTGGGGTTCCCTATTCTTTAATCACAGATAATGGGTCCCAATTTCAAAAGAAGTTCAAGGCGTTTTGTGCCCAGTATGTAATTCAGAACTACTATTCAACTCCAGCATACTCTCAGAGTAACGGGCAGGCAGAAGCATCTAACAAAACCATTCTTGACGGGATCAAGAAGAGGTTGGATAAGCCAAAGGGAAATGGCCCGATGAATTGTCCCTTGTTTTATGGGCACATAGGACAACACCTAGGAGGTCTACGGGAGAGACCCCCTATTCATTGGCATACGGTACAGAGGCAGTCATACCTTTGGAAGTAGGCCTTCCAACCAACAGGACTGTGTTGGTTGAAAGTGGGGGCAATGACAGAGCCCTTAAAATTGAGCTTGATCTCGCCGAGGAGAGGAGAGAAAGGGCCCTAGTCCATTTGGCCTCTTATCAGGAACAACTGATAAAGAGCTATAATAAGCATGTTCACCCTCGAGAGTTTGGTGTTGGGGACCTTATACTGCGAAAGGTGCTCGGCAACACCAAGGTAGCCAACGAAGGCAAGCTAGGGGCCAACTGGGAAGGCCCGTATCGGGTAACAGAGATTGTGGGCATAGGGGCCTACAGATTGGTTGATCTGGACGGCAACCCAATCCCGAGGCCATGGAATGTTCATAATCTGAGAAAATTCTTTGTCTAGAAGAATTTAGTTTTATTTTAGATTGCACTACGTGATTGTGTGGGAATTACGAATGAAATTTCCTTGTTTTTCTTGTTACGGATTACTCTGTTTTAGTTGCAAGGGATACGAATAACGCCCCCTTGAGTCCAGTCTATGAATAAAGACATCCTTTTCCTCACAGTATATTCAGCTTTTTGAAAATATTGGTTTTTTAATATGAAATATGGAATACTGATTTTCTTTTCCTTATTCATATTAGGGAGCATGGGATTGGCACGAACGCCATATACGAATACATCCATGCTTGGTAGCTTAATAACTGCGCACGAACAAACGCTAAAGTATGAGAAACTTGTAACCAAATGTACCCCAAGTATGAAGACACTTGGGATGCATACAAAAAACATATAGCTGTTCGGATACAATCATTTGAGTAAGTGATTGTGCTAAAAAGTATGAGATACTATAAGTCCGAGAAACTTACAGTTAACTTTGATTTAAATTCGAGGAATTTTGATCAAACTCTGGTATGAGATACCTTAAGTACGAAATACTTATGAAATACCTAAAGTACGAATATACTTAGTAAAAACTGAGGCTTGCATACGCAAACATGCAAGAAATCAAATACGAAATACTTGATTACTGGATACTTCGATCCGTTAACTTATCCAAGCATGAGCAGCGTAAACCAAAGTACGAGATACTAAACTTAGACATGCATTCGAATACATGCATCTGTATCAGCATCCACGGTATGAAATACCCACAAAGAACTTAGTTGAAACATTAAAAATCACGAAAGGGTTTGCTACCAAACAGATCAAAGGAAATCTAAAACTTCTGTATCATCACAGAAACAGAAACCAAGAAAAGAAAAAAGAAAGAGTTCTTCTGACGCCTCGCAGGGCTGAATTAACTACGGTCACGAAGGACCTGCAAATTGTTCCAAGGAGATAGATAGAAATAATCACACTCCAAAAGTTAGTCCAAATCTTGGATTTCCGGGGGAGGTTCGTTTGAGGCCCTTGCAGCACCTTCAGTGCTGGGACCACCACCAATAGTATTTTCTTCTAAAATAATGGGATCGTTGGTCTCCTCCCGAACAGGTGAACGTTCGGCTGTGGATTCATTACCTATGTTTTCTCCAGCATCTCCAAAATTCTCGATTTGCTGGTCAATATCTTCCTCTGGCTGCTCCACTTGTTCATGCACATTTGTATCACGGGTGCTCGGTAGGTCGTTGTCAACCCATAGTGGAGAATCCTCAGCAACGCTTAACTTCGTGAGGCATGCCTCTCAGCTTGCAATCCAGATCTGATCTTGAATCCCTGGCATCTACCCCACGTAGTTGGCCGTTGTAGCATCAAACCCCTTGTTATATCCAGCCTCGAAGGCCGCCTTCTTGGTGTTGTCAATCTCAGCCAACGCCTGCTTAAGATTGTCTTCTACAGTCTCGAGTCTGCCCTTGGCTTCGGCGTAATCTGACTTGGCATTGTCTCTCTCTCTTTCGAGCCTCGAGATTGTTCGGAGCAACCTTGTGTTGTCCGTTAACAGCTTGACTCTCTCGATCTCAGCGTCTTGGAACTTCTGACCCAATGTCATCATTTTTTGAATAAGCTGTACAAATATCAGGAATAAGTTAAGAGAACACTTAACTATCATAAATAAGAGCCTTTGCCACGAGAGAGTATTTGGTTACCTTGATCTCACTGACGAGACCAGTGGACAAGAGCCTATCGGCTGGAGATGAGGATTCCTTCTGCATGTCAACAGGAAGTGCCAGAGCCTGCGCCAAAGCTAGTGCAGTCTCAGAGGAACTGGCACTATCCCCAATATGGACGGGATGATCACCCCTGATGAGTGGGGGAGCCCATGTTTGGGGAAGTACTTGAAGAGGAGGCGATTGGGGTTGATTGATTTCCATATCAACTGGTGCGTCAGAGGGGGACGGGTTCTCAATCCTTGGGCGTCTGTCCCGATGGGTATCATCAGCTTCGAGGGAACTGTCGCGTCCCCGAGGCGATGAGGATGATCTTGTTGACCCCCCTCTAGTGCGACGAGATCGTGGGGGGGGGGGGGGGGGGGAAGCACCCGTAGATGCCACTCTGCTGGCGGCACCGCGCCCTCTCGTTGGGACAGTAAGAAGGGAACTAAGGTTAAGTGGCTGGCGAGCCATCGTACCTAAGTCAGGAGAAGATTGAGAGTAACCTGAAGAAGACGACTGGCTGGTGATGCCAAGGGGAATGGGCTGTTCGGTCTGATGATCGGGTATAATTTGTCTTCGTCTAGACCTCTTGAGTACCACACGGGTTGCAGGAACGCCTACAGGAATAGTCACTTCACCCGGCTGTCCGGCAAGTGTGACTTCAGCCTGCAATCTTGAGCTCTGTGGTTGAGGAGCTGTTGAGGTTGATGCGCCGCTGGTGCTTGGATTAGCTAGCCTCCTGTCTATAAATCCTTTATAAGCTGGGTCGTAGCCTAATAATACATTGGCATCACGACCCCGACCAAATTTTGAGGTGCCTGGTTCACCTTTGTACCTCAAAATTCTGTTTATCTCTGCTGTTCGGACGTAGCTAGGTTCAGCTCTAGGACGCTTGTTTGCATTATCCGCTGCACGGTTGAAAGCATAATAATGGTCAGAGACTACAACGAAACGTTAAACAAAAGTTATAAGAAGAAGTGGAAATCAGGAGCATACGTGGGTAGCCCCATATGTGGGGGCAGTGGAAGCCCACCACCTGGCCATCTTCACCTACTGGTTCGAATGCTCCAGTAACGTAGAGAAAATCGATTTCGTGATCGCGAGCAAAGTCTGGTAAATTTAGCACGAGACGCTTCTCTGCTTTCCTAACTTTGAAGTAGAAGGTGTTATAATTGGGGTTTAGCACGATGCTATACCACCATTGGATGTCCCAGATCCCCAGTTGGGTCCCCAAAATTCTGTTTAAAGCTACAACCCCCATTACTAATCTAAAGAAATTAGTGGAAACTTGCATCAGTGTAAGTCGATTCCAGTTTAAGACCTGACGGAGTAATGGATGGAGGGGAAATCTAACTCACCCCTCAACAATGGCTACGATAGGAATGCACATCCTATCCCATGTGCCCCCGTCCCTGTCTGTGTCTAATGGGGCGAGTTCAAGCCCTACATTTTCAGGGACGTCGTACTCTCTCCTAAAAGCCATCATGGCTGACGGGGTTTCACAAAGCTTCCTAAATTTTTCGGGCTTAGGGCCGCTATCACCCTCATTCGCCATTAGAGTATATAGAGGAAACTATGAAACGATCGAAATCTAGGAGGGATATGAGTAAATCCCTAGGAACTGATGAACCAGAGAGAAAGAGCTTACAACGAGAAGGAGCGAAGAGGCTTACGAGATGAACAACGACGGTGTCTGTTGTTGAGAAGGAATACGCAGACGGCGGCGATGGTGTTTTGAGTCGCTCAAACAGTAGGAGACGAGACAGGGTTTTGAATTTGTGAAAACTAAAAGAAAGCCTTTTCAGAGGTTTAAGGGTAACGAATGGAGACGAAACGTCTCTTTCCACGCCGTTACGGGTTAAAGTAACGGAAAGCGAAAAACGTGCTAACGACGTTTGGAAGAAACGTCAGTTCAAATTTAATGTGAAGCGTACGAGATACGCCACGTGGAGTCATTGCCAAATACTGTATAATGACGAAGCCGCCAAAAACATCAAAGGGTATTAAACGTGATGACTGCTCGGGGCTAGACGAGTATAGTCCAGAACTGTTGTTTCTAAAAAGTTTCACCCATTGCCCCCGAACAGTGGCAAACGAATAAAGCTGTGGAGCAATTGCAGGGAAGTTCTCCCGAACAGGCACACTTAGCAACCGAGCACGTGATGTATCAAGGGCACGTGATAAGCGAGACAAGGCTTATCGCCGGGCAGTTCGATGAACGGCGATTAGGGCCAGTGACACGTGAAGTCATTGGTCCAGACAGTCTGTTCGGCTGATAAGGACAAAAGACATGTGAAGTCATCTGTCCAGATGTAACGACATGGACCAGTTGCATGTAAGGTCATTGGTCCATGAGGACTGTTCGGCAAAGAGGTAGCCGAACAGGGGAAGAAGTTGCCTTAAATCATGACGTGGCAAGAATGCTCTAGAATGGTAATATTCCGTAAAGGAATGAGATCTCGAGTATATAGGATCGAGGCAAGAGACCCAACGTGAGCGGAGTGTTCGGATGATTATGGGAAAGAGTCCCAAAAGGACTGAGAGTCCCATAAAGGTTAAGCTATTGTACAGATAAGGGAACGAGAATCCATGAGATACTAGGTTTCCTATACGAGGTAGGAATCCTAGGGCAACAGGGATGCTTGGGCAGCAAGCATCCGCGAATCTATAAATATGAGGTAAACCTGGAGGTAAAAGGTACGCAATATTTGGTGATCTCTTATTGTCTTCCTACTGATAATTAGGGTTCATTGTTAGTTCGTGATACTAACTTAGCCATTGGAGGGCCTTTGCCACGAGAGGCAAAGGTGCACTCACCCCTTGTCTGTTTTGCAGATTAAGGTTCCGACGAAGAACTAGGGTTCCGGTGTAAAGGCACGTGAAGCCGTTGCAGTTTGGTGTTGTCCAGAGCACCAATTGTTTTCA
>BPLS01000682.1:123331-162655 GCA_019656275.1 Rhododendron kiyosumense
GGGGGGGGGGGGGTTGGTGTTTGTAAGGAAGACAAATGAATGTGTGGTTTAATTATGCTTTCTAGTTCAAGGGCATTTTAGTAATTTAATCACTAAAGTTAACAACACCCATTGTGAGTGTGAGATGACAAGAGGGAGGAATCTCGAGATTAGTTTCAAAAGCAAGGGAGGGCAGTACATTTTCAAAAACCACAGGCGAAATTCTTATATTCGTCGGAAACCTCAAGGGAAGTAAGTTTTGGTTTTTCTTATTTACACATGGGTGAACAATGTGGGAAGTCGTTTGGTTACATTTGAAATATTTTTCATTTCTTTCAATGTCATATTTCATATTCTGAAGGTCTTTATTGAGAGATTTTAGTAATAGAAGGAAAAAGTATGTTATTAACGTTGCTTGACTTCTGCCCCAAGGGTATTCTTAAGCATTTGCCAAAAAAAAAAAAAAAAAAGAAAGAAAAAAAATTACAAAGTGACAATAAAATTAGAAGACTGTAAGTATGTAGTGAACCCATGGGATATTCCAAGTGTTTCATGTGAGTAGCAATTCAATAAAATTGTGTATAATCGCATGAAATTTGTGATTGTAAAGGAGTTGAGCACTACGTGACGAAACTAATGGCTAACAACAAAGAATATTTTTTCTTTGTGTGATCTGTTGAAAATGGTTTTGTTTAAACCATGAACATTTGAATGAGAAATTGACATTCAAAGTATGGTGGTGTGAATCTGTCAAAAGGTGTGTAACTTTCAGTGCTACAATACTAGGGGAAAGAAAATTCGGTGGGTCTATAAGGCCCATAGTCCTGGAGTCTTGGGCTAAACTTTATTGGGTTTGGGCTTCGGGACTACAATTGTTTACTCCTCCACTAGAATTGGGTCATTGGATTTTGGAATAATCCATTTGGAGTAGTTTGCCTCCAACTCTTAAAGTTGGGATGTCTCCAACTCCCTTGCCATATAAATTCTTCCGTACATTGTGATGGTGAGTTTTACCCTTTGTCCAAAGAAAATCAAACCACTAGGTTTTGATTCGGGGAGCCAAGAAATCATTACAAGACATTCTTCTATAATTCTTCATTTGCATCAACCGCCTGTTCGTTCTAAGTTTTTGCTCTCATAATTCTTTTTCTTTTTAGTCATAATTTTTTACTTCTTAGACACCATTCGTCAGACAAATAGCCAATTTAAATGGTTTCAGGTGAATCTCACAAAAGCAAAAGATAAAATAAAATACTAAACAAAAGTTTAGGAAGAACAAGCTTCAAGTTTATCTACTAATGTATCACTCTTCTTACATTCATGTTTATATATTATGGTCTACTAATGGACGGAACTGCACAAAGAGGCAGTACGGTGACAAGTGACATCTCAAGTTTTAAAAAAAGTATCTTACACTAATAAAAGTCAATTAGGCAATGACTGGTGTCCGAACAATTTGGCTTCTAACACAAATGGGGAAAAAGTAGCATTTTCAAACTGCACGATTCAAATCCTAAACATTGAACTTCGATGGCTCTTATCTCAAGACCAGTGACAATTGACTCAAGCTTTTATTTTCTTGAACTAAAAAAAGTGCAGGACAAAGTCTATCGTTGATAAAGGTAGGTTTGGATTAAAAAGTTAGGTGATTTATTTATTTTTTAATCTCTATTCAAGTTTTTTTTGTTTTGCATTTATTTGTTTTGCGTAAAATTTTTATAATTTATTGATTCGTCTCGTCTAGAGTAATCGGAAAAGGAAAAAAATATAATAGAAACTCATAATTTTTAAAATAAAGACAAAAAATAAGTCAAAAAGACAACTTATTTTACTTATTGTTGTCTTTATTAAAAAATTTTTGCGTTTTGATCAAAATTTTATACTTTTTCCAATTCCTCTCGCCGAGACGAATCAATAAGTCACCAAAGTTTGATGCAAAACTAACAAATTAAATTAAATGCGAATTTTTTTTGAATGAAGACAAAAAATAAATTATTGTTTGACTTTTAAAGCCAAATCCGGCAACTCTAACATGATTTCTCTTCATACTCTTATAAAAACTATGTAAAAAATAGAAGTGGGCTCCCATCAAATAGCATGACCTCCCAATCCAAATTCTAATTCTGCCACTGACTCTATTATCATCTGCTTGCCATCAAATCAATCTCTGGTAATTATTCAACCATTGCCGTCTCTTCCATTGATATTGCATGTTGCTCTCATCTTTACTTGTTTGTTTTCTTTTTTACAATGTCGAGAATTCATTACATTTTTTTTTCTTTCATAAATCGGTACCTGAATCGACTCTCTCATGCAAGTTGCAAGCTAATGCGTCATATGCTAGTCAAGTCGTTACACTTAGTTACCTGTTTTTTTCCAACATTCATGTCGCTGCAATTGAACAAAGACCTTGACCTCAGAAAAGAAAGAAAAAAGGTCCTTCAACAGGTGATCCTCGTTTCTCTCGTGCTATGCACGACGATTGAGAGAAAAAATGAACCCGTGCTATGCATGGCGATTTACACCACCAATAAATCGACAACCACAAACACACGAACAATATCTCTCACATTTAGTGTGGGGTGGTTGTAGACTTATATATCTACAATAATCAACAAAGGTGGCTTGACAAATGGTGTAGGCTAAAATGGTCCCGTTCCAACTTCCAAACCAAATGCTCTGTATCTTCCTTCACTCTTGTTTGAATATCAACGATGCGGTAGGAAAAAAACACGAAAGAAGGGAAAACTCATGTAGTAGTATTCTCGATTGTTGATAGTGATTGTGATAAGGAGTGATAAAGTGTGTGGTCTCATCTTTTGTGAACAGATATGTACTAAAAAATGAAGTGAAAACGATTTTTAATATCGTATTTTCTTACCGCAATAGATGATAGGTAAAATAGTTTGACTGATCCCCAACTAATTATATTTTATCAAATTCTAAGTTATCTTATTGGTTGGACTAATTTGGATTTTGAAATAGTATAAGCATAATACTTACCAATTTTAATTTAGATTAGGCCACCTATCTCATTTAGAGGACTTCTCACGAAAATAATACTTGTAAGCACTGACCAATGCTATGCCCGGTCTAATGAATTCTATTATGTTCCGAAAAATAGAACTTTCTACTTCTCTATGCTCTTATTCTTCTTCTTTTAAAATAATTCATGGTACGTAGTATATCTTTATGCATGACTGAAGGAAGCTTAAAAAAAGTGCTAGGGGTAGGGTTTCTTTTTTACATCCCCAAAATTTTGAATTTTAGTACATGTTTTGAATGGGCAGACTGATTTTAGATTTTAGAATCATGCTATAATTGCATAATAGTAAGTATCTATTCAATATATCACATCGTTGTGAATTAATTTTCCCATAAGATAGAATAGTTTTTTGTTGCTATTAATTGTTTCAAGTACAAAAACGTTATTCATAACTACTTGTATCTATAAACACTAAGGCCCTGTTTGATAAGTCTCTTGAGGTTTGGGATGGGAGTAGTAATGATGTGGGGCCTCTAATATGTTGTTTGATTGCACATTTGAGCATCGGACTAGTAAGCCCAACGGGATTATCAGTCCGGCCTAAGGGGGGATTGAGAAACCTGTGTTGAACCAGGTATTGGAAATCCCATCCCAAGCCACCCTTGTAAGATTACCTAACTACCCATAGTTTCTTTTGCTAATGCCAATATTATCCTTAACTCTATGTGCGACTGTCATACCCAGCTACACTTTAACGAAGAAAGCCTTGACAATTTTTGGGTTTTTTTTTTTGTCCAACGGAAGATAAGGAATTTCTGGGTTTGTTTTGGAAGTTGAAGTGCATAACGTTTATGAGTTTTATTTTTTGGTTGATTCTGGAGTAGTATTTTTTGTGTCTGCTTTTTATAACAACAATTCCAAGGTTATGTTTTCATAAGGAATTTTACTTTTTGTTTTACATAATGTTTATTAAAAAAGTAAAGAAAAAAATTCAGAAGGTTAATGGTTTTTTTATATTACCTTAATCAAGGGTAAAAGAGGAAATTGTCATCGTAATCCCATCCAATACAGTTCTAAACAAACATGGTATTACTAATCCCATCCTCCAATCCCATGTAAAACAAACATGAAACTTATTAATCCCATCTTATTACCAATCCCTTCTCATTACCAATCCTAATCATAATCTCATCTTCTTACGAATCCCACTTATCTATCACAGTTATCAAACGAGGCCTAAAGAAATTGTAAGAATAGTGACAATTTTCGGTAGTTTTGCTTTCTAGTTTTAGTATTCAGTATGTTTTTTTAATATATTATAAAATATAAGGGGAAAATTTCACTTACCTCCCTTGAGGTTTCTAACAATTATAGATACCTCCCCTTAGGTTTCTAAAATTGCACTTACCTCCCCTCTGTTTTAGTTGTCGGCTGCAGATTCCCCCATCCGTTAGTTGACCGTTACTAAGTATGACGGAAATTGCTGACATCATCCATTACATCTATGATACTATCTATTTTACCCTTGAGTCAACAATTTTGCATTTACTTATAAATATCCATATCCATATCCATATCCATATCCATATCTGTATTTACTTATAAATATCATGACATATTATATATATATATATATATATATATATATGTGTGTTAATTGAAATGCTTGTCCTAAATATTTTTTTCTTATATGCTAATTTAATGTTTAGCTAGTGAATACATGTTATAAATAAATAATTACTCCTCTAAACTAAATCAATTGTCTAGCTAATAAATATTGAAAAAAATAGTTATAATGTTATCTTCTATGCTACATATCCATAAATACATTTGTATGTTAAATTAAATACATATCGACATTTGGTATTAAACATGCATGTATAATTTTTTTTTCAGCTTCAAAAAAATTCTGAGAATTTTTATTATGCCACATACATACGAGGTATAAACACAAAAGAATTAGAATCCCTTTACCTTTTTATGATACTGCACATTTTTTTGGCAAAGAATAAAAAAATCTCAAATATATAGCTCCATATTAAAATAATTATATTTTGCAACCCTATACCGCCTTTTTTTACACCCCAAAAAAAATATGTTAACATTTTTAGCCAAAAATTTCTTTTTCTCCCATCGAATTTTTTTCTTGAACTTTTGGAATTTCTAAGCCACATATTCATTGAATAATAAACCTTCAAAAACACTTTACATTAACATTGATAAAAAAAACTTCATTATGAAAATGAACTCAAAAAAATTATGCTAATTTTGTTTTTTTTTTTTTGCATATTGGCTAAAACAAACTATGCTTTATTGATGAAGGACTTTACTATCAAGTTTTTGAAATTACACTTATCAATTAAGTTATGTATATTAGTTCAACGTATTTTTAAAAATTCAAGGTGTTTTGGGTTACTTTACGCACATCATAATTAATTTGGGTTATAACACTTTAGTTCAATGTTCAATCAACTTTCTTTGGCTTGTATTAGAAAGGAAAAAATAGAAGTCAAAGCAATTACAAAAAAAAAAAAACTATTTTTTTTGGGGGAGGTATCTAATATTATTATAAACCTCAGGGGATGTAAATAAAGGGGTAGAAATGGAAATTCACACTTTCTATTAACAGATGTTAGCCCACAAGACTGACAGGGGAGGTAAGTGCAATTTCAAAAATGTGGGGGAGGTGTCTGTAATTGTCAGAAACCTCAGGGGAGGTAAGTGAAATTTGCCCAGAAAAAATCATATTACATGGATTATTGACTTCAGAGCACACACTCATCCATTGCTCATGTCCATTGTCCATTGTCCAACTTAATTAAACGTAATACGTGGAAATGACGGCCAAATCCAAGTCCATGATAATGGTTTCGATGACGCCTATATATTTGCCTTAACAACTGGGCTGACCACGATTTGTGATTATTCATCAAAGTATCATTTGCAACGATGGAGCATTTAATACTTTTGATATTTAATCGACATTATCTATAAAACAAGAAACTTTGTCTTTAGGTATATAATTGATAAGGGATTATCAAATTAACAATACATGTTTAATTAAAGGACTAAAGTTTAATTTTTGGACTGATTGGTGCGGGGGTTTCTATGTAGAATATGAGGCTCCCTTTGTTTTTGGCTATTTTATGTTGGGTTTTGTGGGTGTTTTGGTTCAGTTGGCATCTGCCTTCTTTTAGGTCTCAGGTAGCTTATTGTCGATGTGCCCACTTTTGATCCTTTTAATCTTTGTAATCTTTTATAAATATTAATAAATTATTTTTTCTTATCAAAAAATAAAAAAAAAAGGAATAAAGTTGATGCATACTTTGTACAAGTAGGAGAAATCAAGGCATCACCATAATAACATCGATCCCTACCATTTGTGACGGGTCCACGGGTTTTCGGCGATGAAGGCCGATGACGACGTAGATCTCTGCTCTCGGATCTGGTGGATTTGGCTTTGTGGTCTGGGGGGGTTTCTGGCGGTCCAGTGGGCTGTAGGTGGTGGTGGTGCGCCGGGGGACGGTGGTTGACAACAGGTTTGGTGTGGCAGCCTGGGTTTCGTTCCGTAGTTAGGCTTGGGTTAGGAAGTAGTTCCTCTCTCTAGCACTACTACAGACACTAAGTGGGTACAAACACAAAATAGGTAGGATCGCAAAGAGAGAGAATATAAGACACAGGATTATAAGAAGACACTGATATTATTGCTTACTGGCTTCAGTCTGATTTTTACAAGGGGAGACGCCTTCCTTTTATAGGCGAAAGGAGGGGTTGCCCAGCATCAGCGCTTACATCACTACACAGGACTTCAACATAATTGGACACTACTGTTTACTACTTTTGGACGAAGAAGTCTTCTGACTACAACTACCTACCCTCGGTAGCAATAAATCTACCAGACAAATTAAGTCAAGAGAGGTCTCTATTAACGCTCGCGCTTTCTCTCTCTCTCTCTCTCCAATAAGACCGAAGTAGTACACCCAAGAAACCCAAAACATCCCGCATACGTCCCTGTCGACCTGTCGTCATCAGTGTGACCGCGTCTAATAAAACCCAGCTTTACCCGCCTGACCCGCCACAAATTGACAAAACACAATACAAATCACGGGATACAATCACGGGATACGAAGGAAAAAAATCAAAAGTATGAGAAGTCATTTCGGTAATTAACCAAAAACAAGGGAATAGACCAAATCCACCCAACAAAGAAACCTACATGTGTTGACTACAAGCTTCTTGGGAGAATTTTTCATAAGTCCACTATAGCACTTTTTAAACCCATCTAGTCCACTTCTAAGTTTCATAACCCATTAAGTCCACTAATAAGTTTAATGACAAAAATAACCCACCTAAGAAAGAAGGGCCTTGTTTGGCTAACACGAAAATATTTTTTTTTCATTTTTTTTGTTTTTTTGCAATCAAGCCGCCACCGCTACCGCCGCCGCCGCCACCGCTACCGTCGCCGTTGCCATCACGCCACATATAACATTATATGTGTAACACAAAACGTATTTTTTCATTTTTCTCTATTTTTTTTATTGAATCTGCTACACTTAATATTTAATGTTATATATGTGACAAATTTCTCTTTTTATTTTTTTCCTATTTTTCTTCTATTGATTTTTTAACGTTATATGAGTGAGAAAAATTTCATAACATACAACATTATATGTATGACAAATTTTCTAACGTGCAACATTTCTTTTTGGTTTTTCTTGTTTTTAGTCTTTAACATTATATGTTGTTCCACACAAAACATATAACATTATATGTGAGATTTTGAATATCTAAATATCGAAAAAAAAACATATAGCATTATATTTGAACTTCTGCAACTCTGAATCTCACAAAAAAATAGAACAGAACATATAACATTATATATGAGCTTCTGTAGTTCTAAATCTCACAAAAAATAGAATATATAACATTATATCTGAGTTTCTGTAGCTCTAAGTCGCACAAAACATGACATATAAAATTATATGTTCTCAAAATAACATCATATCTTTCCAACAATATTATATATCTCAAAAAATAACATTATATGTTCACATATCATGCCATCATTATCTTTGTTTTCAATTGCGCACTGAATCTCAAGTTGAATGTTGATGAGGCCACAGGGGATCGAGCTTCATTTTTTCACCGTTTACTCATCAAAACCTTCATCAAATCCTTCAAAATTTTTGATTTTCTGCCTCCGAATAACATTTTCATAAACTCTATATCTACATATATACATACTCAAAACAACATAAACAACATTAATATATCTAAAAAACGAGATATAATATTATATGTCCAACCTTAGGAAAATCACATATTACACATGAGAGAAATTCACATATAACGTTATATGCTCCATTATTCATCACTTATTGAATTGGTTCGTGCAACGGCCTCTTCGACTTGCTTCTGATAATATATGGATATATCCATATGTGCTTTTGAGAGGCCGCTGTGCGGACCTATTCAATAAGAGAACATATAACGTTATTAGTTCCCCTCTCTCTCTCTCTCTCTCTCTCTCTCTCTCTCTTTTTTTTATAGTTTTACAGGACAAAATCTCATATACAGCATTATATATGTTCTCTATGCAAATTGAATTTTTTTTTTTATGTCAATACAAGCTCATATATATATATGTACATATGGTCACAAATATGCTCATATAACCATATATAATCATATATGGATATATCCATATGTGTTTTTGAGAGACCGCTGCGCGGACCAATTCATTAAGAGAATATATAACATTATTAGTTCCTTAGTTTTAGAGTTTTACAGGACAAAATTAGGTACCAAGGGCAAATTGTCACATATAACATATATGTCTCAATAGAGAATATCATCTATAATCAAACCACATCGCTAACGGAGCTTCAAATCACATATTTTTATGTTTAAGTCGGAGAGGCCGCTACGTGGACCAATTCAAGAAGTGATTGACAACGGAGTATATACCGCTATATATGACAGAAGCTCATATATAACGTTACATGGTACAAAAGGTCATATATAACGTTATATGTTTTCTTTATTAAGTAAGATAGAATATTTCTAATCTAGAATGTTATATATAACAATATAACGTTATATATTATTATATCTCTCTCTAACTAACAATGTTTTTAAAAAATTACATTAAATAATAACAAAAACACACTATATTTTTTTTCTGACACAAAAAACACAACCTGTTCCAACCTTATATGTCTAACCCTAGAAAAAACACACACATAACCTTATATATTTATTCAAAAAACTCCAAATATATCAGAAGCAATTCGGAGAGGCCGCTGCGCGGACCAGATCAATAAGTGATTGATGAAAAGCACAAATACAACCTTATATTACAACAAGTAAATTATGAAGAAAGCAATATCACAGCCTCTATTTGGTTGACAATTAACTGACAAATACGCCATGAACTCACAAAAAAAAATCTCAATTTCTTCCTGTTTTTCATAAACCAAACACTACTGGAAGAGATCCAATTGGAAAAGTTTCATGTAAAAAAAAAAAGTGGTGAAAAACACTTATGAAAAAGGAGGAGCGCAAAAAGTCTGAAACTCTTGATGTATTACTTACAGATAATCTATTACTTAAAGATTTATCAGAAACCTTAGTGCTTGAGATCTACAAAATGCAGAGGATATTTTGGCAAATCCCTAGAAATCCAACGAAGAAAACCCAGATTCCTTTTATGTACCATTTCACAGGCCTCCACTACATCCACCATCACATCGAATAGGTTCCGGTACCGGACTCCCGTCATTGCGTCGTCGTGGAAGTTGAACGGGGTCTCCTAGAATAGGGCGAACCCAATTGGGATCTCGTGCTTGGCCCTGTACACGTCGTAGGGGCGGAGATTGATGAGGAACAAAGAGTTGGTCTGGTGAAGGACGTCGAGCAACGGTTTGATGAGGACATCGGTCGTGGGAGGTTGGAACTCAGAGGAGGAAGGGGGGAAGGCGGTGGTTACAATGGAGAGAGAGAGAAAGGACTGTGCTCCAGATTTATTTTTTATCTAGGGTTTCTTCTTATATGACAGCTTATATAGAAGGGTATTTTTGTCTTGATTTAATTTCTTTTTTAAAAGAAGTGGACTAAAGACCTTACCAAACCTAATTAGTGGACTAGAGGGATTTTGAACTTTAGGAGTGGACTTGATGGGTTATAAACATGCTATAATGGACCATAGACCAATTTTTTAAAGTTTCTTCTCAGAGATTAATGAAAAAAAAAAAAACCCAGAGCACTAAGCTTAAGCTTAATGGCTATCCAGAGGAGAAACTAAAATAAAGAGTATTGGTATAGTATTAAAAGAAATGCAAGTAGGTAAAATATAAAATATAAAATATATTTATTAGCAAATTTTGAACAATTTTTACTAACTACCGATGGACATGCTCTTACCGTTTTTTTACAATCACATGAATACTCCAGTTTAGAAAATACAAGAAAGGAGTGCAAGGGTTAATTTTGTAATTTGATTAAGGCCCCGTTCCAGAAACCTTCTTAAAAAATAAGCAGCTTATTTCACATTTTCAAACTAAAAAATAATGTAAATGAAAAATAATTTTTTAATTTTTTTTGCACTGTATAAAAGATCTTGATGGGATCTATCAAACAAGATCCATATTGGTAGGAAAATTATTTGCGTAAACACATTATTTTTGAATTTAAAATTGCCTTCTTAAAAAATAAGGATTTAAATCGAGTTGCGGAATACATATTTGGAGATCATACTTAAATATTGTATTTGTATATAGTACCCATATATATGTGTGTGTGTGTGTGTTTATTTATATATCATATTTTTTTATATAATTCTACATGTTTATTTGTAAATATATATGCTGGTTTATATGATCAAAGAATTAGTAATAGAATACTATACTTTAGTGTTGGAGGTTGGTACCCACGTTAAAAATTTGTAGAGAAAGAAGATGGATTTGAAGGTTGGTTTCAATTAGTTTTTGTAATTGAAATTTATGAAAAATTGCACAAATCAATCCCTTTCTGTTTTTTTTTCCACCGATTTCTAGTGAGTATCTTTAAAATCACGTTCTGAACACATTGAATGACTCAGATCATCAAAATTTGATCAGAAAAGGGGAGATCCGCATTTTGTCAAGTTAATGTGGTCCTTGAATATCTAAATATGGTAATCTATCAAGACTACCATAGTGTTGTGGATCTGGATCCTCTATGAGGATTCTTCCCTGTGAGTCGTGTGGGATTTCATGGGATTAGGATCGTTCATCTCGACAATCAATGGTCTGAATAAAAACCCTAACACTATTCTCACAGAGAAATTCGCATAGAGAGGATCCGGATCCCTTCTATATATTTTGGGTTTATGTACTTGACAAATATTTTGAAAGGGGGGTAGTTGGCCTTTATATATATGAAAATTGCAAATTTCATGCTTTGATTATTTTGTTGGTTAGAATGGTCAAATGTATGGATGAATTGTATTTTTAAAGGAAAAAAAATTATCGATTGAAAACGCTAAAATGGGAAAGTGCTGGTGGCCAAAATTCGCGGCAAGCAATTTAGTGGGATTTGTAACATTTTAAACGACCAGAAGAAGATTTCGTCGGCATTGTAAAATATTTTTGGTGACAAATTTTCTAGTCGGCTTTTAATAAGTTTTGAGCGACTTAAATACTTTTCGGTGACGAACTTATTTGTTCGTTTTTATTAACTTTTCAGCGACTAAACATTTTCGGCGACAACACTATCTAGTCGCCGATTCTACTATTTTGGTGACATAATACATTTAGTCGCCGAAACCATTGCTGACCTACAATCACCAACAAAATGGGCGTAAAATACCTAGTCGCCAAATGTCAATGGCGAATAAAATATGTACTTTGGACGACTAGTTTGTTAGTCGCCAAATGTGCTTTTCCTAGTAAAGAGGTAACATATTGTTTTCTTTGTTGGAGATGCTCTTAGAGCATCATTAAAAAAAAACTAATTGACATTGTATCGTTTTTTATTTTGTTGCGTGCATACAATTGCGTTTTGAGGATTTAATTTGACAAATCAAGATGTTCAGGGTTAGCTTGCACACCTTGATTAATTTCTGGTTCCTAGGAGACTAACCACATCATCCACTAGTAGGAAGCCCGTTTGAAGCTGGGACAATCCCAAATAGACTGGTCCCATAAGAGTTAATAACAACTTTAATGTTTCAATCTAGAGACCCAGGAAGAAGTAAACTCTTAAATTTCATGCCTCAACCACCGGGTTAATCCCTTAAAAAACACCACCAGTCCAACCCCTTGACAAACCAAACCTTGGGGTTGAATTTGAAATTTTGAGAAAAAATCTATGTAATGTTCTTTTGAACACTGGATTTTTGTTCTTCAGAAAAACTGCTTGGAAAAAGTTTTTAAATCTCATAAAGCAAAATAATTCCAAAAGCAACTACAAAAAAGAGTTTAAATTCTTTTCACCTAAGGTGTAAACGCCACCGTTTCCACCACTCATTGTGGGGTCCATTGCACATTTCTTGCAATAATCTAAATAGCTTATCCTATAGGGCTTGCAGAGTTGTATATTTACGCAAAAAAATCAGTTTGTAAATTGGACATCGATAGGTACATCAAAAATTAATGTTTGTTTGTAAAATGGACGGTCATGGGCAATTAACTCTAAACTTATTGACCGATCACTTTATAAACCGAATTTAATTTTTTATATACCTATCGTTATCCGCTAAAGCTGAATTTTGTTGGTGATATAATACTGTGCATGTTCTATAAGCTGGATGAACGGTTCAAATTACTGCAGTAAACTCATGATAGGGCCCACAAATTGTGGTAGTAGAAACCTTGACGTTTCCACATAAGGGTGGACAAAAAATACACTCACAGGGACACTAATTAGTTATGTCGCGCCATTTTATGATAACCCTTTTTATACATTCCACTTTAAATCGAGGTTGTGATACCTACGTATATTTCATAAATTAGTTCAAGTGAATTTTTGCTAAATTTATATCTTTTAAAGACAAATGATAATATTTATTTTGAGTGATCTTTAGTTTAGTTTTTCGTCAAGGTATTTGGTTTAATCATTCATCAAGACGCGAAGAATCACACAAATATAAAAACATGAATTAAAATTTGAAAACAAAGTCAGACAACATGATAGGAGTATTAAAGACAAGAAAGACTATTGTAATTTTCATTCAATGAACTTCTTTTTCATTTGGTTGTAATTTTTGCTTTTAGATTCATCGCATTAAGAAAACAATAATCCAAAAAACTTAACGTAAATTTACAATAATTCCGAGAAAAGGAAACCAAAATACGATTTTTTTTTAGGTTGGAGTCTCTTTTAACAGTAGATTATGTTATGTCTGTAGCATTGAGGGTAAAAAAAAATTATTTCATGCTCATTGTTTAATCCATGTAGGAGTAACATACATATATTGCATATTGTGGTTGTTGAAGTGACAGGACGCAGGTCAAGATTAATTGGAGTAGGAGGAAGTCAGTCAAAGCGTTGTAAGGATTGCACGCCGGGTTCCAGAAATTGAATTCAGGGGTGACACAGAAATGTATAAGAATTTTTTGTCATACAATACTTTGTAGAATAAGATTTCTCATTTTAGTTAAAAATTTATTCGGCGTGATTTATTACACTATCTACTTAGAACTTGGATGTCAACTTTTTGCATTTTGATTCTCTCAGTTTTGGCATTTTGAGTGTTTGGCCATCCCTTCTCATAATGAGTATTCTCCAAATGCATTCTTCAATTTGGCGGTAGAGCGCAAATTACAAAAAGTAGCACGGAAGATGAGTTTTTGACTTATTATTTTTGACTTCTTTCATTTTTGCTAACGTAAAAGACTAATAGAATGTATGTTGTACATATTTCCCAACTACTCTTCATGTACTTTCAAAATGTACTCTGTACATATCTTTCAAATAAAATTCATAAAACATTTTGATCATAATTTAAAAAGTCAAAAAAATAAAAAGTACAACAATAAGGCTCCCAAACACCCCCTAATCATAAATTTAAGTGAATTTCATTTATTTTGACTTTTGGTAATGGTCTCATGTCGACAACGCTGAGGAAAAATCAAATTAATTATAGAAAAGGGCAGCTATAATTCCACGACCATTTACTTTAGTGTCACGACATCTTAACCAGCCTGAACTCTTACAACTCGTTTGGATTGAATGATGTTGGAATTTGGGGCCGGTCCAAGACCAAATTGGGTCGCCCATGTGGGCATGACCCGATGACTCATATATTAGAGAGTCCTATCTCATCTTGGAGATAAGATAGAAGAAGTTGAAGTAACTCTAATCTCTTAAGATTAGAAGACTTCTAAAACATTTAGAATGCTCTCTCTCTCTCTATTTAATTCCTGCAGCATGTTCATAAAGAACACACACTAATATACACCAGAGGTATACAAAAGAATAGAGTTCTGGGAAACTCTCTCTCTCTCCGATAGTTCTCTCTCTCTCTATCATTAAAGATAGATCCGAGTTTTGGCATCATGGAATAGAGGGTGATACTTGATCCTCGTAGTATGATGCCTCACAATGCCCTCATCACTGCAAAACCTACCAAACTCGTCAAGACAAAACTCCATACCATCGTCAGTTCTCAAACGTTTTATTTTCTTACCAGTCTGATTCTCAATCAAAGTTTTAAACTATTTGAATGTATTAAAAGCATCACTCTTGTGTTTCAACATATACACCCAAAGCTTACGAGAGAAATCATCGATAATACTCATAAAATAGCGAAAACCACCTTTAGAAGTTACCTCTGCAGGACCCTAAAGATCTGAGTGAAAATAATCCACCGTGCCTTTGGTTCGATGAATAGCTGTACTAAATTTCACCCAGCACTGTTTGCCGTAGATACAATGCTCACAGAAATCCAGCTTCTCAGTTTTCTGGCCACATAGCAAACCCTTTTTGCTCAAAACTGTCATCCCCCTCTCGCTCATATGCCCAAGGCACATATGCCACAAACGAGTCAAGTGTGAATCTGAAACCTTGGATGAAGCGACTACCTTTTTTCCGTCAATATATTGAAATATGATCACCCTAAGCGTAGGGTAAATACATCATTTGAAGCATAATAATCCGGAAGACCGGGATCGTACCCAAGGGAATAGTTAATACGACTTGATTGGATTTATAGATGTAAGCAAGGTTTTCGGCCTTTAGACAACCAACTTTGTTATGTTTTATGAGGTGGAAATTAAAGGGCAAAATTAAATTGCGAAGTAACTAGAATAAAAAGGCAGGTTTGGTCTAGGAATTACTAATGCCTACGACTCAAGTCGAATTACGTTTTTCACCCGATTATACGGTTTAAGATACTCAACTAAGGTTCTTAACCCAGAAGATACGTGGTTCAATTACTAAGCTAGCTCTAGAATTCATTTATCAAACACCTCGAGTGACAGAGCTCTAAGCATCATGTGTGGCAAGTAGGCAATGCTCTTGCCTACACATGATCAAGGGGGTTAACATCTTAGCAATTTGATAAACAAAACCCGAACTACACATCGATTTTTGAACCAAAGATTCAAACTTTATGGCGAGAAAAACAATTTTACTCAAGCCATGAAGTGCTAATCACCCCCCGACCTAACCTTGAAAAACTACTCACTCACTCTAAAGTGATAAAAGCAAGGAAAAATTTAGCTAACATATTGAATCAACAAAACCTGAAATAAACTAGAGATTATGATAGATCGGAAGATTGTCTAAAACTTTAATGAAGGTGAAAATAGCAAAAACAAATTACTTAAAGCAGAAAATGCAAGTTTAAAGGCTAGAAATGAAGAACACTAAGAATAATTCAAAAAGTGATTCAAAATCAATCCTAGATCTAGAAAATACAATACTATCCCTTTTATACAATGTGACATCACGGATATTTATAGTCTCTAAGTTTTGCGCACGAAATATTCCAAAGATGCTCCAAAAATCCCCCTCCGAAGCCTTTGGTACCGATACCAAACATCTTAAGTTGATGTGCTAGGCCACTCGGTACCGATAGGAGAAAAGAGGTGGTACCGATACCGAGCTAGTCTATGGCTGCTGTTAACTCCATCGGTACCGATACCGAATATTGTAAGGTACTTATACCGAGCTGCTTACTGCAGCACTTCTTCTTTTGGTTCTTGCTTCGGCCTCGTCTGGTCGGGTCACCTCTGGGTCTTTACCTCCTTGTTCTTGGGTTCTGGTGACACCATTCTTGAGCATCTTTGAGTCCTTAAATATCATTGTCAAGCTTTGGGCTTTAAAACCCCTAAAACCCATGTCTTGAACGATTTTCCTACAAAACGGAACTATAATACCCTACGTGCAAAAGTAAGTAAAATCAACTAAATTAATAATGGAATTAAACTAAACTAAGGACTTAGTGCACCCTATTTAGCAATATCGGGTGCTTATCAGCGACCGTTGCTGCAGCACCTAGAACTGTACTGCCCTGGAGTGTATAGAGGTTACCACGCTTCTGACCCTTCATCAGTACTAATGCACCCCTTGAGACTTTCAAAACTCCACCTTCACCGAGGAATTTACAACCATGAGAATCAAGAGCACGAAAAGAGATAAGATTTTACTTCAAATCTGGAACATGTCGAACCTCAGATAAAGTCCTAACAATGTCGTCATGCAACCTAGACTGAATCGTTCCTGAATCAACAGTCTTACAGGCCACGTTGTTGCACATTAAAACTATACCACCATTGACCGCCTCATAAGTAGAAAACCACTCTCTATGCGGACACATGTGGTATGAACATCCAGAATCTAGAACCCACTCGGTATTAGAGGGAGAATCGCCCTCTGTAACTGATAACACGTTATCTGACTCATCTAAACTTTCAGCAATTCCAGCAATTACTTTACCCTCTTTCTGGTCTTCTTTTTCTTTCTCCATGAGTTTTAAACAGTCTTTTTTCCAGTGCCCGGGTTTCTTGCAATAATTGCACTTTCCCTTCTTCTTACTTGATGACCTGGATCTTCCCTTATTACTCGACTCCTCCATTTCTGTTGTTCTTCCCCTAACAAACAAATCCTCCGCATGTGCATCACCCTCACTTGACACTTTTTTCCTCAATTCTTTCGAATATAGGCTGGGCTTAACATCCTCCAAGGATATCATGTCTTTGCCATACAATAGGGCTGTAACAAAGTGCTCATACAAAAGTGGTAAAGAACATAACAAAATTAGGGCTTGGTCCTCATCCTCAATTTTGCTATCAATATTTTTCAGATCCATAATAATACGATTGAACTCATCTAAATGATCCTTAACAGGTATACCTTATCGCATACGAAACACATAAAGACGTTGTTTGAGATATAACCTGTTGGTGAGCGACTTCGTCATATATATGCCTTCCAACTTCAGCCAAATTCCTGTTGTTGAAGTTTCTTCTTCCACATCGTAAAGAACGTCATCTGCCAGACTCAATTGAATAGAACTCAGAGCTTTGGCATCCATATCATCCCAGTCTTCCTCTTTGATTCCAGAACTAGTCTTGCCTAACAAAGCCTAATCTTTGTTGGGTTAACAGAGCCTTCATCTTTACTCTCCAAAGACTGAAATTGTTGCTCTACCCATCAAACTTTGCAATCTCGAATTTAGCTGCCATAGCCACAATCGAAAACGAAACCCTAGTTTTGCAACCTAAGGCTCTGATACCAGTTTGTTGTAACGAACGCTTTGAATGCAAGCTAAGAAAGAGAAATTGAAACTAAATAAGAAATCACAAAGACACAAGATATACGTGGTTCCCTAAGATGGGTACGTTCACGGGCGAGGAGAGAGAGGATTCACTAAACAACATGAAGAACAGATACAAAGAGCAGACTGTAATCCGTAACTCTAGAAAGACCACAATATAAGAGCCTAAAAGATAATTCCTAGAAGTCCCCCAAAAGCCATATTTATAATAGGCAACAAAAACGGGAACATCATAATTAACCAATGTGGGACAAAAGAATACAAGGCATTCCCAACACTATATGTAGGTGATTTGCTGGTTTTGAAGCTCTTGGCTATTTGGGAAGACTATTCTTGCCATGTTTTTCTTATTACTGTTGAATGCTGCAATTTATTAGTACTGGTATTTGGATGGTTTTACCTTTTCCCTACTGCTATCTTTGACAGATTTGCTAGTTTTGGTGCTACTATCTAACTGGAAATCTATCCCGTACTGCTATTTTTACTGACTCTACTGGTTCATGATGCTAAGGAGAGGTGTTTTGCGTTTGATCACTATGGTCTCTGGATGGATTTTACATATTTCAGCTGTTATGTATTCCTGTGATGTGATGCTGAGGTTCTAGTGTTGCTGTGGATGGCTAATGAAAAAGGTGTGGAATTTTCCCTCTTTTCAACTTCCATCTTTGGGAGGGCTAAGAGGACTACTGGAAGGAAAGTCCTCTTCGTAATTCCATAATGCTATGGAGGACTCATGAGATCAATGAGAGCTGATGTTTTGGACAAGAAGACATGAAGATGTTTGAATATCCAATACTCTTTCAACTCCTCAGATTTGGAGGGCTAAGAGTATTAGTCAAGTGTGGGCCTTCTCTGAATTAAGGTAAAGATGTTATTTTCTACAGGAGTGGACTTTTCTCTCTTTTCAACTCCCAACGATGGGAGAGCCTTTTTGACGTTCTGAGCATGTTTAGTTATTTTCCAACTGCTGATGCTCCATTTTCTGTTGGATATGGCTGGATAATGAGCTGAACTATTGGTGCAATATTGATGAATCGTGTTGAAAATCAGTTTGTTAGGATTTCATAACTAAATGGGAATGCTTTTGTTGCATTTGTTGCTAATGGAACTGAGATGAATGCAGTTTTGCTGGGATTTCATGATCAATTGGGATTGTTTTTGCTGCACTATTGCTAAAGGAAATGAGCTGGATGAGCTGATATCTATTGAACTAGTGTGGAAGATCTTTTGTGGAGTTCATGATCTATTAAAGATGTTACTGGAATGTTTAATCTGACGGTTTGAAACCATTCAATGTTCATTGAATGTATTTCATTTTCTTTTCTTCAGGCCTATATAGTACCTCTTCTTTGTGGTCTGTATTTGGTCTCTCCTCGATGTACCCTTTATCGAGTTCTTAATAAAATTTTTTTGCCTTTCAAAAAAATAAAATAATAATAAGTAAAAAGTGCATTGATATGCGAAAAATGTGGATTGATATTTGTGAAAATGTATTAATATCTGTGAGATATGTATGCATTGATTTCCGAACTTGTTTGACATTATGTGTATATTATCCTCCGCTCAGAGGGCGGAGATTAGCAAAACTGATACTCCGTATAACGAACCTACGAACTTTTATGATTGGGTCACTTTGGTGACTACCAAATCAACCATAATGTAGATTATTAGTCGAAACAATTTTGATTAATAATTTCTCACATAACCATGAGGTGAATAAATAAAAAAATATATTCACAATTGTTTCGACTAATTTCTCGCATAACAATGAGGCGAATAAATTAAAACTATATATTCACAATTCCTGAACATCATATGATATAAAACCCATTATGTCCCCACATAACCAGTCGGGCATATGTATACAGATAGATGCATGACACCCATTCTTGGGAGAATTTTTGATAAGTCCATTATAGCATGTTTCTAACCCACCCAATCTACTTCTAAAGTTCCTAACACCTCTAGTCCACTAAAAAATTCAATGACAAAAATAACCTATATAAAAGAAATAAGGGCCTTGTTTGGCTAATACAAAAAATACGTTTTTTCATTTTTTTCGATTTTATTACAACAACACCACCACCACCACCACCACCACCATAATGACCACCACCACGTTGCCACCACCACCACCACCACCACCACTCCATCACCATCACCACCACCACCCCACCACCGGCACCTCCACCACCACTACGCCCTCACCACCATCTCCACCACCAATCTGCCGCCGTTGCCACTACCATCACCACCACAACGCCGCCACCTCCACCGTAATTACCACCACCACCAAGGCCGCCACCACCACCACCACCACCACCACCATCGCCATCGCTATCACTCCACCACAACGCCGCCACAACCACCACCACCACCACCACCACCGCCACCACTATCACCACCGCTATCACTCCACCACCACGCCGCCATAACCACCACCACTACCACAACGCTGCCACCTCCCCCATAATTACCACCACCACCAAGCGATCACCACAACCACCACCACCACTCCATCACAACCACCGCCGCCGCCATCGCTCCACCACCACCACCGAAATGACAACCACCACGCCGCCACCACAACCACCACCACTCAACAACCACCACGCCACCGCCACCAGCACAATGACCACCACCACCACCATCGTCACCGCCACTACCGCCACCACAACCACCACCACTACTCCACCATCACCAACACCACCACCACGCCGCCGCCATCACTCCACCACCACAATTTCTTCTTTGGTAATTCACCTTCCTTCTGGGTCACACTTGCTTTTCTAATGTCTCATTGGCGTTAGTGTTTTAAGAAAGTAATTTGCAGTCTAAAAGTGCAAATTTGTAGTTTAAATTTTCATTGGAGTTAATGTAATTTATTTAATAATTTGCAGTCTAAATTTGTGTGTAGACTACAAATTTGCACTTTCAAACTGCAAAGTTTACGAAAGTGTATTCATTTGCAGTCTAAAAGTACGATAAATTAGTAGTCTAAATTTTCTCAGGCATTGGTGTTCAATTAACAAATTTGCGGTCTAAAAATGTAAATTTGCAGTCTAAATTTTCATTGGCCTTAGTGTTCATTTAATAATTTGCAGTCTAAATTTTTGTCTAGACCGCAAATTTATACTTTTAGATTGCAAAATTTATGAAAGTGCCTTTATTTGCAGTTTAAATTTTTCCTGTCATTGGTGTTCATTTAACAAATTAGCAGTTTAACAATGCAAATTTGCAGTCTAAATTCTCATTGGCGTTACGTTCATCTAATAGTTTGCAGTCTAAATTTTTGTGTAGACTGTAAATTTATACTTTTAGACTACAAAGTTTACGAAAGTGCCTTTATTTGTATTCTAAAAGTGCAAACTTGCAGTCTAAATTTTCTCTTTGCAGTCTAAAATCTCATTGGCATTAGTGCTCATTTAATAATTTGCAGTCTAAATTTGTGTGTAGATTGCAAAATTGCACTTTTAGACTGCAAAGTTTATGAAAGTCCCTTTATTTGTAGTCAAAATATAAATTTGCAGTCTAAATTTTTTCTGGCATTGGTTTTAAATCAACAAATTTGCAATCTAAAAGTGCAAATTTGCAGTCTAAATTCTCATTAGCGTTAGTACTCGTTTAATAATTTATAGTCTAAATTTTTGTGTCATTAGCGTTAGTGTTCATTTAATAATTTGCAGACTAAATTTTTGTGCAGACTGCAAATTTGCACTTTTAGACTGCAAAGTTTACGAAAGTGCCTGTATTTGCAATTTAAATTTTTTCCAAGGTTTGTGTTCATTTAACAAATTTGCAGTCTAAAAATGAAAATTTGCAGTCTAAATTCTCATTGGCTTTAGTCTTCATTTAATAATTTGCAGTCTAAATTTTTGTGTAGACTGTAAATTTACACTTTTAGACTGCAAAGGTTACGAAAGTACCTTTTTTTGCTGTCTAAAAGTGCAAATTTACAGTCTAAATTTTCTCTGGCGTTGGTGTTTAATTAACAAATTTGCAGTCTAAATTGTCATGGGCGTTAATTTTCATTTAATAATTTACAGTCTAAAAGTGTAAATTTCCAGTCTAATTATATAACGAAAAGTATGTATAGTGAATTTGGTCATTGTGGTGGTGGCGTGGTGGAGTGGTGGTGGTGGTGGTGGTCATTGTGGTGGTGGTGGAGGTGGTGGTGGGGGCGGGGTGGTGGTGGTAATTGTGGTGGAGGTTGCGGCAATGTGGTGGTGGTGGCGGCGTGGTAGTTAAGGTGGTGGTGAGGGCGTAGTGGTGGTAGTGGCGTCGTGGTGGAGGGGGTGGTTGGGGGCATGGTGGTGGTGGAGTGGTGGTGGTGGTGGCGGTGGTGGTTGCGGCGTTGTGGTGGTTGTGGTAGAGGTGGTGGTGGTGGTGGTGGTGGTGGTTGGGGTGTGGTGGTGGTGGAGCGGTGGTGGTGGTGTAGATGGTGGTTAGGGCGGCATTGTGGTGGTGGTAGCGGTGGCGTGTTGGTTGTAGTGGAGGTGGTGGTGGTGGTGGAGTGGTGGTGGTAATTGTGGTGGAGGTTGTGGCATTGTTGAGGTGGTGGCGGCGGCGGCGACGTAGTGGTTGAGGTGGTGGTGGGGGCGAGGTGGTAAGGGCGGCATTTTGGTGATGGTGGTGGAGCGGTGGTGGTTGCGTCGTGGTGGTAGTGGTTGAGTGGTGGTGGTGGTTATGGTTGTGGTGGCAACGTCGTGGTGGTAATTGTGGTGGAGGTTGCGGCATTGTGGTGGCGGCGGCGTGATGGTTGAGGTGGTCATGGGAAGTGTTGGTGGCTGTGGTGGTTGTGGTGGCGTGGTGGTGATGGTGGAGGCGGCGGCGGTAGTGGAGGTGGTTGTGTAAAGTTTAATGAAGGGACAATTTTGTCTTGTCAAAAAATGAAGTGGACCTGATACTTTAAATAAAGTAATGGGCTGGACTAGAGATGTTTTGGAAATATTAGGTGGATTAGACATGTTACAAAATTCTATAATGGACCTTACAACAATTCTTTATTATTTTATATAGGAAAATTTATAGAAATGATACTCCTAGTTTCACCAGAGTCTCATTTTTGTCCTTCAAGTATTAATTGCAACTCTTTTGACCTTCAAATTTGATTTTCGTACCAAGTTGGTCCAATTGATAACACCAGTCAGCCAAACTGGATGGAAAAAATCAGATTGAGCGCAAACATTATCAATTGGACCAATTTCGTATGAATTGCAACGTCCAAACTATCTTTAATTTATTTTTTTCCGTCTAGTTTGGCTAACAGAAGTTATCAATTGGACCAATTTGATACGAAAACTAAACTTGAAGGTCAAAAGAGTTATAATTGATACTTGAAAGACGAAAATGAGACTCGGGTGAAATTATGAGGACTATTTCTATATATTTTCCTTTTATAAATATGCTATAAAAGAAAACCATCCATTTCGATTTCAATGAGAAAAAGTAAAAACTCCTCTAAAAGCTTCGAGTTAATATATGCACATATAAGGTCAGGAACCAACTTTAAACACTAATATGATTTCATGATCTGTGGCGGAAGTTCGACAATCTTTCGTTGCATTAAATGAATAAAATTTCTTATGTTATGATATGTGGTGAAACATGCCAGTTCATCGAGAATAATCCAAACAACTCTTATGGGATGTAGTGAATACAATTCAAGCTCTAGGAAAGTATAAAAAACAAAGAAGTGAGTCTGTTGGTTTTGGATTTTGAAGAAGGTTTTAAAGCATAATGAGTGGAGACAGATATATAGGAAAAATTTATTGGAGACTTAGCGCAGAGGTTTTGAGACCCCAATGAATAAGCCCTAATAATCATTAATTAATGGAAAAATTAGGCATAAAGATGGTAAAATAGTTTTTATTTAGGGGAAGGACGCCAACAAAATAATTTTTAGTGGGTCTTTCAACTTTTTGATTTTTTTTAGCCATATGACCAAAGCAAGTTTAGACACTTTCATAGAGTTTTATGGTGCACTTTCCATGTAAAGTTTTAGTAGTTTAGGCACTTTCATAGAGTACTCTAGGATTTTAGACACTTTCATACATAGGGTACCTGAGAGTTTAAGCCACTTCATAGGGTACCTTAATGTTTTAGGCACAATCATAGGCACATTTGTCCTTATGTTTGATTGAAAAAGATGACTGTCATTGAACTCAAAAAATGTAAATATGAAGAATTTTTGGCTAAATCTCCCTTAATTAATTCGCTGATGGACTACATTAGCATGAACGAAATTAATCAACCTTCCAAATCTGTTTATACCCGTTTTTGGCACCCAGTCCTGGGCAAGCGTTGGATGGTCATTTAATTATCTTTTAATTAAATTGGACCAAAAAATAGAGATGTGTTGGGTTTAAATTAATGGGCCGAACCCTTGTTGACTGCGTCCAATTAATTTTAGTTGGATTTGGGCCCGAGTTTGAGAGTGGTGGGCCTATTTGCAAAAATATTTCAGATTGGCCCGTGACTTATTTAAACTTGGTAAGTATTTGGAGGGCTAAACATGTTAAAAGGCCATTTAATTTAATTAAATGACCCATTACCCAAGTGGCCCATAAAAAGTGGAAAAGGAAGAGATATTATTGTCTGGCAAGAAGCCATTTGACCGAGTCAAATGACTGGTGGTTTTTACAACCCACGGAAATAGGGAGGGGAGGAGAAACACACGGCCCATGATTCTCTCAACCGCCCATGATCAAGAATTAACACATGGGTAATTGATATTCACTCTTGATAACTCCTTTCAACCACCCATGATCGCATGATGGGAAGCTACATGGGACACATGTCATCACGGGAAGAAGGCCAGCAAATCGTTTTTCAAGCAATGCCGTGGCCTATAAATACTAGAAGCAAAGAAGGAAAAATGGTCCACACACCAATCAAGCTCAACGCTTAAAAACCAAAGCCTTCCCAGCGAAGCAATTATCTCACTTTTCTCACCTTCACTCGGTTACTTCTCCAAGTAATTTGAGTTTCTATTTCTCTTGTATCTCAACTTTATTATTACGATATAATAAAGTTACTCATATCTCTCTTGTATCCCCGACCTTATTATTACGATATAATAAAGTCATTCTACGTTGCTACTTCTTTTCCTACACGGTTAATAAATTATTAAGTCCTCGCTCGTAGAGGCAAAACCACGAACCAACACTGCAATCCAGCCCTTAGGTTTGCAGCACTATCGCCCTCACGGTTAAGAAGTCAGAAAAGGGACACTCAACCCTTTACGTTAGACGCGACAAGTCTTGGCACGCCCGCTCAGTCCTTGAGCCATTTCGGAGCCGAACATCTTTTTGGCACGCTCGGTGGGACCCTAATCGTCTAAGGGTTTTATCATGGTCAAGAAGCCGCAGCAACAACCAGATCCACCTATCTCGGATCCACCACAGAGTCCTGAGGGAGTGGCAGTCGACGTGCCATTACTCGAGGAAACTGGTCCTCAGATCAACGCCCAAGATTTTAGTGACGCTACCGACAGTGTCAAAAATTATATGTTTATGGCAGGACGTGAGATCTCCCACAATGTTACGCAGTCAATCTCGCAATTGTTCACTCAGTCCTTGGAACCTCTGACCATAGCAGTCAACAAAATGGTTGCTATGCTTACAGAGAGGCTACCGCTCGCTCCTCAACAGCAGGGCTTTCCACAGTTTGGTGTCTTTGGCAACGGTCAAGACCAAGCCGGCTTATTGGGGGTTCCTCCCCCTCCTCAGACACTTTATCACGCTACTTCATCTAACAGCCCTGCACTCGGGGGGCAAAAAGAGAAGGGAATCGTGATTGGAGGAGCCTCGACGCCTCCGAATAACGATCAAAGGTTTGTTTTGGTCGAGGACCAGAACAAGCCTGACAAGATAGACAGAAGGCCTTTGCAAGGAGGCTAGGGCTCTGGAAAGGACAAAGGAGTTGCACATACTCCTCAAAGCTTTGATTCTCGAGGGGCAAGTCCAGCCCAGAACCAATAGGCACAAGTGGCGCACCCACAACCGCCTCCTGAGCCAGACCTAGTCATGGGAAGGGATCAAGTCTTGAACCTGCTCCAGGAGCAGTTAGGGCCTGGTTTCAGACCTTTGGGAAGACCAATGTATAGGAAACCTCATACCGAGGAGGCGGACAATACACCTTTCCTAAAGGGTTATAGAGTCCCAGAATTTCAGACCTTCAATGGTGAGAGCATGCAGTCAATGGTGGAGCACATTGCCAGGTTTCAAGTTCAATGTGGAGAGGCCGGAACCATTAATGCGCTAAAGTTGAGGCTATTTCCAATTCTCTTACTGGGACAGCCTTCACGTGGTACATCAATTTGCCACCTAACTCGGTGCAAACCTGGGCACAGTTGGAGAAAATGTTCCACCAGCAGTTCTACAGGGTAGAACCAGAAGTGACGTTGGCGGACCTGTCATGCTATCGTCAAACCCATCTAGAGTTTGTGGAGTCTTACCTCTTACGTTTCAAGATTGCTCGATTCAAATGCAAGATAGTCCTTCCTGAGGCCGAATATGTGTGTATAGCATTAAACGGCCTAGGCTTTGAAATGAAGAAGAAGTTGTACAAAACGGAGTTCAGAGACTTGTTCGAATTATCCTCTAAGGCCTCTCATTATGAAAAGTTCTTGGCGGAAGAGCAGGACAGGAAGACAGCATCCAAAGGGACGTATTACCGCGACCTTAATTACGAGGTTGCTGCAGTGGAGGCAGAGGCAGACCCAGACGTGGCAGTGGCTGAAATCATCAACAAAAAGCCATACGTTTGCAAGGCCTTTTTCAAGATGGAGCCCACAAAGCAGCCAG
Source organism: Rhododendron kiyosumense (assembly GCA_019656275.1). NCBI lineage: Eukaryota > Viridiplantae > Streptophyta > Magnoliopsida > Ericales > Ericaceae > Rhododendron > Rhododendron kiyosumense. Next base: position 149,865 of record BPLS01000682.1, read on the forward strand.
TCCAGAGCACTTTCAATAAGTCAACCAGGACCTATACTCTTGACGTGGGTAGGGCTGAAGCTATCTTTGATCAATTCCTAGCCGACAAGCTACTCAAACTGCCCTTTGGTCACAAGATTCCAACCCTGGAAGAGCTGAAGGGCAAAGAGTATTGTAAGTATCACAATTCTTGGAGTCATACTACTACTAATTGCATAGTATTTAGAAATGATATCCAGGATAAAATTGAGCGGGGAGAGTTCAAATTCACCGAGAAAGACAAGCAGCCCATGGGGGTGGATGACAATCCATTTCCTTCAGGGCTGAGTACGAATATGGTCTCCGTCAACATGAGGGACATGCCTAGGATTGTTCCTAGGCAGAAGATAAGTCTGGGAGCCCCTTCCAGAGCAGTCTACAAATCCAGCCCAGACAGGTATTGGGATCCTTATCATGATGAGGGTGATGTCAGGACTGAGCAGGTTAGAAGGTTCGAAAAGCGGAACTCTTGGTGGTCCAGACCTTCAGGAGTGAAGAAACCAGAGAAACCAACTTGTTCCATGGTGTGCATTGAGTGTGGACATCACGCCAGTCCTAGCAAGCCGGTCCTGAAGAGCATTATCGTGGGAAGGGCTGAACCAAGTCCTAAGGAGCCTCACAGGTCTAAAAGGAGAAGGGTTGTACGCGAATCTGTGTTCAACCGAATTCAGCCAGGGTTGGTTGAAATTGAAGATGAACTCGTGAACTTGAGGATATCTGCTCCCTCCAGGGACAAGCCAAGGGCTGTTAAACCTCCAGCCACTCCCCCAAATGAGTGGCACAGGGTTGCACATCCTAAGTTTCCTTCTGAACCTCCACCATTGTCCAGATCTCAGAAGAGGCGCCGCCAACGGTTCAGGCAGGTAGCTAGAAGGGCTGAGAAAGAGATAGATCTATTGGATGACCCAATGATTGAAAATGACCCCAAAGAAGAAGCGAGGGTAGAAGCCCCAGTAGAAGAGCCTATGGTTGAAAAACCTAAGGCTAAAAGAGTATACAAGCTCTTGGAAAGGACTGTGGAAGAGGCTATCATAGAGCCTCCCCCCAGGACTTTACAAAAGAAGCAGCTCCTTGCTGGGAAAACATACAAAGAGGCTGTTAGCCAACTACCTGCAAAGCAAACCGCTGTATCCAAGAAACAATCTCTCTTGGAAAGAATTGTTGAAGAAGCTAGGATTCAGCCTTCACCGAGGTAAGTCACTTTACCCAAGAAGACAGCCCTTGAACCAAGGAGGCCAGACTCGAGGGGCAAGTCAAAGTTAAACCCATAGGCTAAGGTGTTTGCGTCTGGACAGCGTTTTAATATGCAATGCAACATGGTTGTATTCTTACCGGCAGATCTGGAAGTTAAAGACAACGCTCCAACAGCCATGGAGGAAGATGTTGTAGAGATAGGGCAGACAGCGGAGATTCTCAACGAGTCCTTCTCGGTAGGATTGCATGGGCCTTCGGTGATTGTGCTGAAGGACGAAACTGAAGAGAAGAATGAAGATCGTGCAGCTAGCATGATCTTTGAGAGGCCAAGTCCCACGATGAACAAACACATTAAGCCCTTGTATATTGCTGGTTGCCTTGATGAGATGCCAATTAACCGTATCCTGGTAGACAACGGGTCAATAGCCAATCTCATTCCTAAGGCCATGATGCAGAGGCTCGAGAAGACTGATCAAGGCCTAGTCTCATGCAACGCCACCTTGACTGACTTCACTAGGAAGGAGATAGCATGCCAAGGTATTTTGATCATGAACTTAACGATAGGGTCCAAGACCTTAACAACACCTTTATTTGTTGTTGATTCACACTCTTCCTTTAATGTTCTACTGGGGGAGATTGGATTCACTCCTGTCTAGCGGGCCCCTCAACCTTGCACCAATGTTTTATTTTCTGGAATCAAGACGACGTGGAAGTGATATGGGCTGACTGTAGACCATTCAAGGCCTCTATTAACCATGCTGAGGCCCACCTATATGATGAAGGGGTTGGTCCAATGAAGGTGGCAAGCCTTGACAAGTATGGCCGCCACAGAATAGACCCATTCATAACAACAAGTCAGCTGAAGAAGTGAAGGCACTTTTTCAAGAATTAATCGGTCCAATGATTACATAGTCAAGTAGGCTGATTATAGCTTCATCCAAACGCCCTTTTCAATGTTAGTAAGCCCGTCAGAATCAGAGAAGCATGTGGCCCTTCGGACCACATTGTCAAAGTTTGAAGCCTATTTACTAGAGAAGAGGCTGATGGGAAGTCAAGAGTCAGAGGAAGATTTTTCGGCCTGTGCGGCTGAAATAATCAATGAGGATGAAAACCTGGTTGAAGATCTGGCTGAAATCCACTTGGAAGACCTTGAAGCAGCCCCAGCCAAGATGGATGATTTTAAGGCTGACGTGTAAGACCCTTTGGAAGAAGTTAACTTGGGAGATTCAGAGAATCCCAAACCTGTATATATTAGTCAACTTCTGGCAGAGGACGTGAAGGAAAAGTTCATCCAGCTCTTAAGGGAATTCAAGTCCTATTTTGCTTGGACTTATGAAGAGCTTCTAGGCCTGTCCAGAGACCTAGTGGAGCACAAGTTGCCTATTCAATCAGAATTCAAATCTTTCAAACAACCGCCAAGGAGGATGTCCAATGAGGTCTATTTACAGGTCAAAGACGAGATCGAACGCTTTTTCAACGCTAGGTTCATACGCACAGCCAGGTATGTTACTTGGCTCACTAACATTGTGCCAGTCCTTAAGAAGAACGGCAAGGTCAGAGTGTGTGTAGACTTCAGAAACTTGAACTTGGCTTCCCCAAAGGACGAGTATCCAATGCCAGTCGTAGATCAGTTGGTGGATGGAGCTTCTGGTCACAAGGTTTTGTCCTTCATGGATGGACATTCCAGCTACAATCAGATCTTTATCGACAAGGCCGATACGGCTAAGACCGCTCTTAGGTGTCCTGGAGCCCTAGGAACCTTTGAGTGGGTGTAGACACCCTAATTTGATTTTCCAATCGTTTTACTTCTTTTTCAGTTTCTTGTTTCCCCAATGATGAATCAGGTCGAAAACAGTCTTGAGAGAATGAAAATGGCTTGAGCTTGGTGTGTGTGGAACCCATCCTTAACCCCAAAACCCTTGAACCCAATTCTTGACCGTAGGTTTGACCCTCGCGCGACCCACTGGGTGCCTCGCGTGATGCTTTACTTGCCAAGTGGTGGTCAAAGTCAAACTTTTGACTGTTGACCGTCACGGGGAAGCTAGAACACTCGCGCGATGGTTTCACTCCACCGCGCGATGGTCAACACCTGTCATATCCACCTTTTTCCAGCTGGATTTTGTGATGATCAGGGGTCTATAGGCCTGTGTAACCCCGTTTCGTCGACTGAACAGCGTTTTGCAGGGCCACCCTTGCACCACCTCTCCCCCACTCTCCCATCAATCTTCATACCCCACTTCTCCACCAAGTAAGTGCTGCCAGCCTTGTTGGCTGGCTGCATTGCCTTGCATCACCACCAACAAACCCTCCACTTCTTATAAAAAGCCCCCATGGTTCTTCTTCCAAAGGGTTACAAAAAAATTTCCAAAAGAGAAGCAAGAACTACAAGTTTGATCACTTCTTTCAATTCAAATCACTCCCACACATTCATTTACCAAGCCATACCACCTCATTCAAGCCATATTCAAGACACTCAAGCAAAGGTATAACTCTTTTTGTCTACTGTTTTGATCCCTGAGGGGGGCTGACAGGGCTAAGGCTGGTAAAAAATACTAATCCTGGTCCCAAAGCCAGCAAAGTTACAAGTTACTGCGGTCAGGCAAACCCACGTGCAAGACACCCACTCCATCGCGCGATGGTTCTCCTTTGCGTGATAAGGTTCTCGTGGGGATGGGATCCTGGTCCATGTTTACTTATATGATTTTGTGCTTTCTTTATCAAAAAAATACTTAGTGTATTTCATTGATCATGCATGTTAAAATCAGTAGGTTAGTTTTTCCTGTTTATTTTGGAATGCCCCTGGGTCGCTTTTGAACATGTCTCAGAGCCCAGGCATGCAAAGCAATTCCTGGAAGTCCAGTCAGAACACTCGCGCGATGATGTGACTCCATCGCGCGATGATCCGTCTATTTCCAGTAATTGCCCTTACATAGGCAGCTAGGCCTTTGGCCTCTGTTTTAACACCTTCACTGTTTAAGGGTTGCATCTTATTCCTATTCATGTTGATTGTAATAATCATTTACTTTCAGTACATATAAACTGCTTGGTTTGACCCTGGGTGTGCACTGGTCCTTCCAGAGCCCAGAAAGGTGATGAAAATTAACTTGTTAGGAAGATGTCAATACTCGTGCAATGGATTGAGATCGTCGCGTGATGGTTTGGCTTGCATGTAAGAACCTCCATGCATGCAAGTTGGCCATTGTTCACGACCATCTCAAGACAAAGCACTGTTTTGGCATCCAGAATCAATGTTAAATTTCATCTCACTTATTTCTTGTCATCTCATCCATCCATGCTATCATCCATCACATCCTGTAAATTGTTACAGTTTTAATCCCCGATTAATTGTTCCCCGCCCTAAATGGCTAAAAATTGATTAAATAAACGGAATAGCAAACAATCAACCTTTTCGCAAGTGCCTAAGTAGAGACCGATCTCCGGATTGGGTGAGAGGAGTGCCATAAAACCCTTCCCCTCTCGTAACCTGGCTCCCGAACCCAGATATGGTTATGACAGACTGGTTCCTTAACTTTTTCAAATCAAACAGCGCGGCAAGTGCTTCGAGAATACGGTTCCTTGGGTGTCGGACCTTCAAACCCAGGTGGGCACTCTGTATTTTTCACGAGTGCTTGTCGTCCAGCTTCGAAAAACACTCCCGCAAACCGGCAGCATTTTTTTCTCTTCTTAGGAGGGGAACGGAATCCCTTCCCAAAGGAAAGAAAAACGGGCATCCGCATGCCCACAGTGGCGACTCTGCTGGAGATCGAATCAATATTAATCCATACTTGGAGTTTAAAACATCTTCGAACAAATCCTTAAAAGTCTGTCAAAACGGTGAGCTTCGCGCTGCCGGAGGTTAGGATGGTGATTTAACAGGACCCCGTGTCCGGCCAACTTAATCTGGGACTTTTTCATTTGTTCAAAATATGTTATTTCCTCTAAGAATGGACCAAATAAAGTGAGCCAAATTTGAAAAGGCATTTGCGAATTTGTGATTCTGTTTCATTAATCAAACTTTTTAGCATTCTTTATTTGCATCGATGTGGGATAAGCCTCGTTGGATCTTTTTGGCAATCCGGCACGGTTTACCGGAGCCCGGAGACCCCGAATGACCAACAACCTTCGACGATGATGAGTCATTCTACTGTTTGACTGTTGTTCTGCGATTATGCGGGCAGCAGGAGGTATATCTTGGCTCTAATCCGAGGAACCTGTTACAAGCCAAAACCAGCCTTTGCATATACAAAGCACTAGCACTCTCCAAAATAGGACAGGTACCTTCAGGGTAGGATCTACTTGCATCTAACCCCATATACTGCCTACGTGTTGCTGCTTTCCCTATCGTATGCACTGTACATACATACCGTTTTGCGTAGAAGCATGTCTAGGGCGGCTCTTAGGTTCTCTCGATTCCAAGTCTGCCTTATGCTTATTAGGACGTTGCCATAACCCGATGATGAGTCGTGCATCTCGATGGTGCACGTTGATAATTTTTGAAATCCTTGGATCAACAGGACTTTGGAAAATCAAACCTTTTTAAGTCTTTGGCTCATGCCCGATCGAAGTTTCAACCGAAAATAGGGAACCACAAAGTATGGATGCCATGGCACTGGCACTACCCAGGTTGAAGTGCAAAGTCACTATACACCGCGGCGTACAAAGTTAAAGTGTCATATCGTGAATACTTAGTTGTTCCGAATTCAAAGTTGAGATTTCGAGCACGGAATAGTCAAAGGTTTAGACTGTTTCTGACATCTCTTAGTGTTAGTCGATTTATTCAAAGGATACACCCTCGAAAAGATTTCCGAGGGTCACTGGCAGCGTCTGAACATCACAAGACAGACTTGCTTTCTAGTCTTAGAGTCTAAGGGCGACACTGACGATGGCGGCTGTGCTTTCATTTCAGTCTTTCATTTAGATTAAAGTTGCTGCAGGGCCCTTATTTGAGCCTCTTATTACTTTCTGCAAGCAACGTTCTGAGTCATTGCACCGCCAAGGAAAGTATAGAGGCAGAAAGCCAAACCTGCTTGGGAATGTCTGCATCGCAATCCGGTTCAAAGTATTTTCCTGTCAAACAAAAACTAAGGAGATTCTTTGGTTCAAGAAAGATAGCTGAGGATATGACATGGCATATGGACAAGCGAGTTGAGGAGGAAGGAGTGATGCGACATCCTGATGATTCTTTAACATGGAAAGATTTTGACCAGAAACATGAGTCATTTGCTAGTGATCCACGCAATGTAAGGCTTGGGTTGGCAAGCGACGGTTTTAATCCATTTGGAAGTATGAGTAATTCCTATAGTGTGTGGCCTGTAATTCTTGTCCCATATAATTTGCCACCATGGAAATGCATGAAGGATCCATTTTTCATGTTGACTCTTCTAATTCCTCGGCGTAAGTCTCCTGGAGTGGACATCGATGTGTTTTTAAGGCCATTAATAGATGAGTTAAAAGAGCTTTGGAGTATAGGTGTTGATACATATGATGCGGTTACAAAGCAAATTTTTTAGTTGCGTGCTTCATTGTTATGGACCATCAATGACTTACCTACCCATGCTAATTTGTCTGGTTGGAGCACCAAAGGAAAGCTAGCTTGCCCTAATTGCAACGAGGATGCATCTCATCAATAGTTGCATAATGGAAAAAAGACTTGTTACATGGGACATAGTTGATTCTTACCAATGGACCACCCAATGCGAAAAAGTAATCATACTTTTGACGGTAAAGCCGAGCATAGGCCAGAACCAAAATTCTTATCCGGAGAACATGTGGTTGCTCAATGGAATCGTCTAGTTTAAACAATTTTTGGAAAAGTAGATGAACGAGGAAAGAAAAGAAAACGTTCTCCTAGTTACTTGAACTGGTCAAAGAGGAGTATTTTCTTTGAATTGCCTTATTGGGAAACCTTATTGCTCCGCCACAATCTTGATGTCATGCATATAGTGAAGAATATATTTGAGAGTATCATTGGCACCATAATGAACATTTTGGGAAAAACGAAGGACAGTTATAAAGCTCGACTTGATATGGTGGCTATGAAGATAAGGCATGAGCTGCACCCAAAGTGTGTTGATGGCAAAACATACATCCCTCCTGCATGTTACACATTTTCTCCCAGTGAAAAAAGTGGTTTCTGCGAGTTTTTAAGTTCTGTAAAATTTCCGGACAACTATGCATCAAACATATCTCGATGTGTGACTGATGATGATCGAATCACCGGACTTAAGAGCCATGATTGCCATGTTTTACTGCTTCAACTTCTTCCTGTTGCCTTGCATGGATACTTAAGGAAGGACGTTTCCAAAACATTAATTGAGATGAGTTGTTTTTTCAAGGAGTTGACATCCAGGACCTTGCATGTGGATGTGCTAAAGTGACTCAAGAGTGACATTGTCTTACTTTTGTGCAAGCTTGAGAAAATTTTCCCTCCAGCATTTTTTGATGTCATGATCCACCTCTCCATTCACCTTGCAGATGAAGCAATGCTTGGTGGACCAGTGCAATTTAGGTGGATGTATCCATTTGAGAGGTATTCACTTGAACATGTACTCTTGTAAAACAAAAAAAAAAAAAAATACTATCATTCAATGTTAAGTGGTTGGTTTGTAAATGTTTATAGGTACATGAAAGTTTTAAAGGGTTATGCGCGAAACGAAGCTCGTCCTGAAGGCTTGATTGCTGAAGGTTACATAGATAATGAATGTATGACATTTTGTTCAATGTACTTTGAAGGGATTGAAACGAGATTTAATAGGGCAGAGCGAAACTATGAAGGAGATACATCAACTAACCAAGGTAGTGGATTGCCTATATTTTCCCAAAATGCTTGTGATGATGAGCTTAATCGTGAAGAACTAGCAATGGCCCAAACATTTGTGTTGAACAATTGTGGGGAAGTATACCCATATATAGAGTAAGTCAAATTCCAGTAAACTATTATCATACAAAACGTTACTTTTATCTTTTTATTCCTATCTTAGTCTTCACATTAAAAATTGAAAATGGAGATAGTATCTTAGTACAAATTTCATGCTCTAGGCAACACAAGGAAGAGCTCAAGCGACAAAGTAACCGAAACATAGAAAAGAGGCATCAATCTGATTTTCAGAAGTGGTTTTTAGAACTTGTAAGGGTTGTGAGTTCTCTCTTTCAATAAGATTATAAGACTATTTTATTTGTTTTGTTGATTCGACTCACTTGTGAAAATAGGTGACACGAAAATGGAAAGAAGGTTCTGAAGGCGTGACAATTCAACTGCTAAATTTAGCACGGAGTCCTGATTGACGAGTGACACGTTACAATGGTTGCTTGGTCAAGGGATTTCGGTTTCATACACAAGAACGCGAGATGCATCGAAAATGTCAGAATAGTGGTGTGGTTGTTATGGGCAACCATAAAGGGGAGAGTATTGATTTTTATGGTGTTGTTAAAGATGTAATTGAGCTATAATATTTGGGCGGAAATCATATCATGCTTTTCAAGTGTGATTGGTGGGATGTTGGCAGTGCTAGAGGAATACTAGTTGATGACTACAATTTTGCTCGTGTAAATGTATCAAAAACTTGGTATGTAGATGAGCCTTTTGTGCTAGCATGTCAAGTAGAGCAAGTTTGCTATTTGAAAGATATAGTTAATGGTGAGAATTGGAGGGTTGTTCAAAAGATAGCTCCTCGAGCAGTCTATGACATGCCTAAAGAGCAAGAGGAAGAACATGAGGAAGATGAGCCATACCAAGAAGACGAACCGTATGGGTTTGGCAATAGCATTGAGGTTGATGACCAGCCGATAATGATGAATAGAGATGATACGGATTCTGTCCATGTTGATGTACTCAATGATGAAATAGATGTCGATGAAGAAGAAGATGATAGCGATGCATTTATTAATGATGACGATGACATGATTGATGTCCAGACTTCTGATGATGAACTTTCAGATGAATCATTTTACGGTGATACTGAGGATGAATAGTAGCAATACCATTTCCTTTTTGTCATGCACATATCTCAAATGTAATGGTTAAACAATATCGTAAGTTACCGTTTTTCCTTTCTATATATGAAAGTTGTTACGATTTCTCACTCATTCATTTTACCCCTTATTTTATGCTATACTTCATATCAAGTTGTTTCAAGTCAACTTCAAGTATGCTCCAAAACAAAATGGCCAATGATGCTATTGAGTATCTATTGCTTGTTTTTGCTATAGATAGTGTTATAGACTTGCAATTGGGAAAAAAATAGTGATGATACGTAGTTTTATTTGTTCACTACTTGAAGGTTTGAGCATATACTTGTGCTATACACTGCATATTAGATTGAGATATACACTACATATTAATTGTGAAATGTTTTGATCTTAGAGTTTGAAAAACAGAAATGGCTGGGTAATCAAACTCTGTATTTGGTAACCTTTGTTCTACAAAAAAGCTAGCGATCAACAGGTCCAAAGAGGTAGCTCCTCTTTGAAGCCCATGTCTACATAAACTGGTAATTGATAAGCTATGGTATTAAGGCTTGTTGAGTAGAGTTGGTTGGTTTTATGACTTGATCATGTGTCTTCTGACTTAAATTGAGCACACGGTAGCTTGTGTGTCATGAACCGAATTTTTGTCCCTCTATCTCACTAGTTTAGGTAATATCAGCTAGCTAGCTCAACGAAAGAGCCTTCACTCCATAATTGAAATAAGCGGTTGGCCTTCACCCTTATGTAGCCTTAATTGAAATTAGCGGCTGGCCTTCACCCTTATGCAGCCTTATTGATGCACGAGAGCTGGTACTTTGAGCCCAAGTGTGGAACTATTGTTAAGAGAATGGTTTTAGAGCAACTCATTATAGTTAGTGTCATCCGGTTAAGGACTATTGCTGCTTGATTTCTTGTGGGCTTCGTCCAGTCACAATCTACATGCTAACTAGTTGAGATATTCATGTTTAGTAGTATAATAAATTCATTTTTAAATCATGCCTAGAATTTGTAAAGTTCTTTATTGTGTTCCGTTTATGCAGATTGCTCAACAATCGATGGTGATCATAAGGTGCATGGAGATACAATATTGGAGTAGGAGATAGGAGTATCAAATTGTTTTGGAGGACAAAGCTACTATTTGCCTTGATGTTTGAATTTGCACTATAGTAAGACAGTTAGTGCATGTTTTGTCCAATTAGTAGGTGCTGGTTTTAGGGTACATTGAACTGGATTTGTCATACCAAGTGGAATGGGATAAGTAGTTGTTGGTTAATGTCATGTTTTGTCCAGTTAGTAGGTGCTGGTTTTGTTATGTGAAGTTGAATGGCATTAGTACTTGGTTGTCTCTGTCTTGTTTCCGGATTTGGGTGTGTTTTTGCCTTATCATGTCTATGCTTGGCCAGTTGGTATTTGCCTATTCCTAGGGAAGCTGTTTGGATGATGTGGTCCCCTTATTTTGTGGCATGTTCTCCCCTGATAGTCTCTTTATGCAGTTCTGTTATTTTTCTGGTCCCTTTGTATTTGTGCAGCAATCTTGTTACTTTGGTGTGCTACTTCTTTGATAATCTCTTATAGCAATGCTGCTGCTATTCTGGACTGCTGCTGTTTGGAGTGCTATTCTTGATTGTCTGAAGGTGCAATTCTGCCGTCTCTGGAATGCAGCTTGCTTCTAGATGGACTGAAGTTGTGCCTTTTGGGCTGCTCCTAGCTACATATGCACTGCTTTTCTCTTTTGGATGTGGCTATAGACATTTTGGAACCATAACTTCAAATGGTTTCATCTTTCTGCTCCTTCAAGGCTGAGGAACTTGGATGACGCTTTAATGGTTCTATGATTAGGAATTGTATTTTGGGTGGGGTATTAGATGTATCTTGTAATTTGGGTGTTGTGTGGATTTATTTCGGGTCAATCCTTGGAGCTTGAATAACATATGATTGTCGTGGTGTAGGGTGCATCAACCTAGTTGGGATGTTACTCTCATATTGAGATGTTATCCTTTCTTGCTCTCAATCTATTGTACTCCTTCCATTATTATTATTAATATATCCTCTTTTTCGCCATTCAAAAAAAATTGAAATTAGCTATAATTCACTGATTGAAGAGGGTTTTTTTCTCATAGAATGGTGGGTCTTGAGTGCCAAACATGGGTCTGTTTTTAGACCAAAAAAAGAAAAAGAAAAAACAGAGCAATGCCATCCATCACTTGAACAGAGTTTTCCCAACCACAACTGCCTAATCGTGGCAACTTTGTTTGATATTACTGCAAATTTTAGTCGTTAAAAGCCTAATTGTGGTAACTTTGTTTCATACGAACAGTAAAAACATTTTGTGAAGACATGTGATGGTTGCAAAAAGGTTCAAAAAAAACATGAGTATTATTTAAGCATGACCCTTGGTAGTTTTATACTATTTTTGCCCTTTTTAAAAATAAATGTCATTATATCTTAGTTTTGCCAAAAAAAAAAATTATCATAATATTATTACATTTTAAATAATATTTCAAGGTTTTGAGAAATATGGATTAATTAGATCATTCATTACCGTTAATCATGTATTAATTATTGTACATCAACAATTGAACAAGATTTTGTTTACTATCAATTGCGTCCTGATGAAGGGGCTTTCTAAACTCGATTGTGTCAAAAATTTACATAATTGCTATAATCAATAAGCTTAATGAAATCAACAATCTCGATCGTAATGATTGTGTCATGGTCGCGTGGCTACCATGGATTCAACTACTGCACAATATTTAGTTTACTATCAAATAAGTTGAATGTATGGATTATGAAGATCATTGTCAAGTCTATTTTTATAATGGTCAATCTAAACCATTAGAATTTCACCTTTTACTGATTACATCATTTCTACTACAATTTGAGATCATCGGATATTGATAATCACATGATCGGAAGACATTAATGCTTCTGGAGCCATTAAAGTCTTTATGGTGCATCACTCGAGCCCACATTTAGGTCTTTTTTTGCCATCCGAACCGTCTATCTTTTTTAAATAATATGAATTAAATTATTTTTGTACCAGCATGAAGTTAATCACGTATCATTAGACGTTTGATCTAACGAAACATATCATTTTATTAATGAATTTGTATCCCGATCGATGAAGCGGTTTACTAAACTCGATTGAGCCAAAAATTTAAGCGACTGATTTCATCAACAAACACAGTGAAATTAACGGGATCGATTGTAAAAAAAAATCGAGACATTGTGTTTAAATTGTTATATATGTAGCATTGTTGTACAAGAAATTAAATTCACAAAAACAATTCATTCAGTGAGCAATAATTTTCGTGTCATTTGTCCGAAAATTTCCAATTAGGAATGGCGGGGTTGGGAAAAAGAAAGGTGTGGGGGAGGGAAAAAACAAAGGACAAAAGGCGCAGCACTTGGGCATTAAAAGGGAATACGACTCCTATTCGCCTCTCTCTCTCTCTCTCTCTTCTCTGATGAAATTGGAGAGAACGATGAACTCATAACCCACACTGACGGGGTTGGGAAAAAGAAAGGTGTGGGGGAGGGAAAAAACAAAGGACAAAAGGCGCAGCACTTGGGCATTAAAAGGGAATACGACTCCTATTCGCCTCTCTCTCTCT
>BPLS01000682.1:162665-187687 GCA_019656275.1 Rhododendron kiyosumense
TTCTCTCTCTCTCTCTCTGATGAAATTGGAGAGAACGATGAACTCATAACCCACACTGAATTTATTTTTCGATTAGAGCCTCAAGCAGCAGAACTGGGTTACTTTCTAATCGCTCGAGTCAGAGATTTTTAGGTACGGTGGTAAGTTTCCAACTCTCTTCTCCCATATCTTCCTCCTAAGATCCTAAATCCTAGTTGATTTGTTGTGATTATTTGGGGCAAAGGTCCCATAATCTTATATATATGTTTGTACATGAATCTGTGTATATATATGCACTTATATGTTAGTATTTCTCCAATATATAGTCACAAAACCCCATCTCATATGCACCAACGAGCAACCCACGCCAAATCACATAAAGTAGGGGTTGGGATTAGGTTAGGCTTTACATTAGAACACCAAAAATCCCAACTCTCACAATAACGAAAAGCTAAACCTACTGTGTGGAAATCAAGAATCTTGAAGCTATATTGGAGAAATCCGTTCGGAGAGACCAAATATGCATGGGATTTATTGTTTTTTTGTTTGCTGATCATGAAATTAAGTACATGCAGGAGCTGTTTAGAAAAGTAAAAAATCTTTATTTCCTTCAAATAGGAGATTGTTCACAACCTTGACAAAAGCTGATCAGGAAAGTGAAAAATCTCTTCGATCATGAGGAATCATTTCCTAGGGCCTTTACTTTGAATGTCTTGAAGAAACTTCATTGCCAATATTTATCTGAAGGTATATTGTTTTGATAAGTTTTTGTTGCGGGACACTTTCTAATGCCCATAGTGAATCGAACTGAAAGAAAGTGCGACAACTATGATGGGAAAAAGGGCTATTGGCCCCTAGGATTTTGAGGCATATAGGGAATGACTTCCAAGTTCCAATTATGGCTTCCAAAAAAAGTCTAGCTATCTGAGTAGAAACTCAATTGTAAGGAGAATTTACTTGCTTGACAATTGGAATAAGGTGATTGTCGTTTAGTGTTTTGTTTACCTTTCGTATCTTCAATGCTCAACATTTAAATCATTGATGTCATTGTGCCAAAGGAAATGAGTGGAACATTCAAGCTAACTGCAAGAAATTTATATAGCGCAACGTGATGGGCTTTACTTAATTTCTGACAATTTTTCCATAGATGTATAGGGAATGCTTAGCTTATTGAAATTCACTTGAACGAGTGTCTCCCATCACATTTAATCAAACTACAACGTAATCTTGCTCTCACAAGGCTTTCCCTGCTACTGGAACTGAACTCTTAACTGACGGGCCCCTAGTAGTCACTGAGATCAATTGTACTTCACATAGCATTATCATTAGTGTTGGTTATAACTTATATAGATCTATGCCTCTTTTTTGCTAGTTGCTCTCCTGAAGATGAAATTTGGGTGTGTTATGGAGAGTGGCATGGAGGAAATAGGATCCCATATTTTTCACCCCATACATTGTACACATGCGATTCTTGTTTATATGTCCTTTTGTCTCCTGAATCTATTATGTCTTGTGAAGTATCGTGACCTACCTCCTTTAATGTTTCTCATAGACTTCGTAATCTTTTTCTTATTTTAAAACATGTTAGAAATCATGTTCAAGCAATATTTCTTTTCATTCTTTTAATGCTTGGATCAGAGCTCTTTGTTACTTTTTATATGCCATTGTAATGGAACTTTCGTGATGTTTGTTTACCATGTGTGTGCCTCAAGAAGAAATCATCTAGATAAATCTCGGGATGTGCCTTACATTCACGAGAATAAATTATCATAATTTTTTCAGTTGGATGCTTTCAAGTTCAGCCTTTTCTTTGCTCGGGATTGTATTAGACAACAATTAGGTATTACTGATTTTGCGCATCTTTCATGTATTTGATAGTTGGTCTATTCTTATTTTTTGTCGTCTTATAGATATGCAAAGATGTCTATTAGAGGTGGAGGGCGAAGAGGACGAGGAGGTCGTGGACTGACAGGTCATGGAATCACTCCTCATGGTGTGACTACAAGATAAGTGCTTACTCCTGCTGTGCAATTTACGCCAAATAATGGTGTGACTACAAGATCAACGATTACTCCTGCTGTGCAATCTACGCCAAATAATGATCCAGAGCAAAACTCATCGCCGCTCTACACATATCTGAGTCTGAGCAACCAATTGAATCATTGACACCTGGTACTTGTTCAAGAATGCATTTTTCACTTACAATTTATACAATGCAGTTTCATACAAATCTATATTTCCATTTTTTAGAAGATGCACCTGTAACTAAGTAAGTACGTGGGAGAACTAAAGGTTTAGCGCTAGCTAAAATTCGAAGGCGCGGAGAGAAGGTTAAGTTGGGATTTTCTAGAATGCTGGGACAACCAACGAGTGACAACGAGGATGACTTGACTAGGTACACCACAGAGTTAGGTATTATTGTTCGGCAATTTGCTCCTTTACAGGCAAAAAGTTGGAAGGTGGTGCCCCAAGATGCAAAGGAAATGTGTATTGCACACATTCGTGTAAGTATTAGTAGCATTCTGACGTTGTTTTGATAGTTTGATGAAAGATATTGCACATAAGAAAGATAATGTGAATCGTTTTACTTGACATCAAATTTTCTATGTCTATATATGCATTTGACTGGATGAATTTGTGGGACAAATAGGAAAAATTTGATCTTCCTGAAGCAACTTATGTAGACAAAGTTATACTGCAAAGTATGGATAAGCGATATTGTGATTGCCGATCCCGCCTCAAGAAGAAGTTTGAGAAAGGAGCTGTCGAATGCCCTGCACACATAGACGGGGCAAATTGGGGATATTTGCCTAACTTATGGCAAGACAAAGACTATCAAGTATGTAGTACTAATTTGCTCTAGTTAAGATTTAGTAATATCTTCACGACCCCTCTCTTTACTATACATTCTAACATATAGATATTGTGGTACTCCTAATTGGCTATTGAAAATGCAGGAAAAATATGACAAGTACAAGGATAGTTGATCTAAGCCAAGGAATCACCATGTTGCTGGATCAAAGGCTTTCTGCAAGGTCAAAAATTATTTGGTATGTCTATTATTTCCTTACAGGCTCCAATATTTGTTGAGTACAAAAAAAAGTATGTGATTTTTTTTTTTCACGAACCTAATTCCCCAGAAAAAGAAAAACAATGGCGTGAATCCTGACATTCCGGAGACTTGGATGAAGACTCATTACAGCGAAAAGAGAAAATGTTGGACAGATGGTTCAGAAACCATATATGTAAGTGAAAAACATCTCATAATGTATTAGTTTTATCTTCTAGAAAAATTTGTTTTCATTGTCAAGGCATAATTTTCTGTGATATTTACAGAAAAAGTTAAAAGATGTTCAAGATCAAGCGATGGCAAATGGATCTGTTCCTTTGACAGATGAGGAGCTCTCGTGTACAGTTTTTGGATCCAAACCAGGATACATACATGGTTTAGGACATGGTCCCAAGCCTAGC
This sequence comes from Rhododendron kiyosumense, assembly GCA_019656275.1. Classification (NCBI taxonomy): domain Eukaryota; kingdom Viridiplantae; phylum Streptophyta; class Magnoliopsida; order Ericales; family Ericaceae; genus Rhododendron; species Rhododendron kiyosumense. Next base: position 166,116 of record BPLS01000682.1, read on the forward strand.
TTAACAAAATTTGGCCAAACTTCTCGTGCACAACTTATAAGAGATGCTGAAGAGGCTAGAGAAGAAACTACAATAGCGTAGAAGAGGTGTGATGAGGCTCTAGTTGAAGCAGCACTGGCTCGTAAAAATACAGAGCAACTAGTAGAAACCATGGCTAATATGCAATCCCAATTAAATTTCTTGTTATAGCAAAATGGTCGCAACATGCCTTCCAATGATGCCAGTGAGTATCTATTCCTCACTTTTTTTTTTTTTACTTTTATAGACTTGTAGTTGGGCAAAAAAATAGTGATGACATAGTTTTATTTGCGCCATAGTTAAACATCAAATACCATCGCATACTAGACTAGATTGAGACTTATAACATCTAATAATATCGCTCAGCCTAGTAAACCCATGATGGTAATCCTTGCGCTCTACCAACTTCAGACCTGTCACAGAAAAGACTTCAAACATTACGTACATGAGCTAAGCTTCTTGTTCATAAACCTACTTAGCAACTAAAGATAAAAGCATGGAAAAATAATCGCAAGAAATATAAATAAGCCTCATGTTGTGGTACATAGTGAACAACTGTCGCAAAACAAGATTTAGCTGAGCAGGATGTACAATCTGAGCTCTCCAAAGAAGGTAGTTTGGATATAGAAACCAACATATATGAATCATTATCCTTTTCATATCATTGCTTGGAACACAACAAGAAATGTGTCAAGCACATCTTTAGTGTGCCTTTTCAGACACTTCGCGCTTGGGTATCACTTGCCAGCTGCCGCAATGTTTAACTTAGTAACGCAATTAAACTAGCTTTCTATGATCTAATACGCACCCACCAGTATTTAGTTCAGCCAAGGATATCCGAAGTATCAGTCCAACTAATCGAAACAGCCATGGTCCAAGAAAAAATCCACAAGCAATTACGACCAATAATTACAAGAGTTTCAAAAAACGCTTACATTTACCCCTACTCTTTGATTTCTACATTGTTTAGTTGGGAGTCGAGGGAGTGCAACCCTACAATGGATCAATTATTGTTCAATATTTTTGGAGTTTAGAGTACTGGTGTACAGGTTTGGCTTTTTCTTTTTTATTCCTCGCTTTCTTTCGTACATGGTGACAAGAATTTGTAAACCTTTTCATTTTGTTACATTTATGTAGATTACTCAACAAATGATGGTGATCATTTGGTGGATGAAGATGCAATGGAGTACTAGATGGGAAACCAATTATATCTTTTGGTCGATGCAATGGAGTACTAGGTGAGAAACCAATTATATCTTTTGGTCGATGAAGATGCAATGGAGTACTAGATGGAAACCAATAATGTTATCTTTTGGTGGATGAAGATGCAATGAAGTGTTAGATGAAAAACTAACGGCCGCTTCATGCCTTTTGTTTTTTGGGACTTCTAGATGGAAGAAGGATATTGGAAGGATGCAATTAGTTTTTGGTACATAACAGTACATAATATAGTACTTCATTGTAGTTTTTGTAAAGATACTCGATATATGATATAATATTTTGGGGATTGAGGTATCAGGTTATGACATTTGTGAAATTATTTTAATGTTCCTATTGTTAACTTTGAGTTTGATGGTTTGTGCTATTTGAATTATATAGTAGATTATTGTATGATGGGAAGCAAAAAGAGTTATTTGCGAGGATGAATTTCCTTGCAAAAATGTATTCCCTGTTATGGGACAGTTTATTTCCTAGCCAAAAAGTAAATTGTTTGCAAGGGAATTTGTTTTGTTGCCATTGAGTGCACCATTTTGTGAGGAAATGTTTTGTCGCTATACATGTATATTTTGCGAGGAAATTTGGATTGTTGCCATTGAATACACCATTTTGCGAGGAAATGCTTTGTCGCTAAACATATATATTTTGCGAGAAAATTTGGGTTGTTGCTATTGAGTACACCATTTTGCAAGGAAATATTTTGTAGCTAAACATGTATATTTTGCAAGGAAATTTGGATCGTTGCTATTGAGTACACCATTTTGCGAGGAAATGTTTTGTCGCTAAATATGTATATTTTGTGAGGAAATTTAGGTCGTTACTATTGAGTACACCATTTTGCGAGGAAATATTTTGTCGCCAAACATGCATATTTGGCGAGGAACGGAATATTTTTAGCGACTAATTTGTTTTACATTAGCATCAAATGAATTTCCTCGCAAAATGGTTCACTCAATAGCAACTAACCAAATTTCCTTGCAAAAAATAGATTTTTGGAGAGGAAAATTATTTTTGTTGCAAAAGAGAATCGGAGACTACCCATTTGCGAAGAACGAACGACGAATTAAATTTCAATGCAAAAATGCTTTTGCGAGCAAAATATTGCATTTAGCGAGGAATATGCTTCCTTGCAAAAGGCTTGATTTCTTGTAGTGCTTAAAGCTTAAAGTGCAACTCCATATAAGGGAGAGAGAGGGGCCTATTTGTACAAGGGCTTTCTCCCTCTAAACATACCAGGAAAATATCCCAAAAACATGCTACTAAAAGAAACTTTTCATAAATGGAAGGTTGAAAAGGCAACCAAATTAAAATTCTGGATGAGCAAAACTAGTATGGATACCAGCTCAAAAAGGTTTTGATCGATACCCTTGCGGCTGGAATCCTAGGGCTCCTTTGGTATCGAAACCTCTTTATACTGGTATCAATACCACTGCTGTTTTTTGCAGAATTCATCCCCAGATTCTTCCCTTGGCCTAGAAAACATCCCACCGAAATCGGATTTCCACATCAAAAATCAGTTCTTGGGACTTGGTGGAACAATGTTAAAAGGCCTCGGACACTTGGTTATCCTCGAGGATCATCCTTGGCATCAAAACAGGCCTTATTCTCGCGGTTTACCTTAAACGCTTACTAAAATACCTTACGCGCAATATCTAACAAAAACGACAACTTTTATATACTAATTAACGCTGCAAATTGGAGGACTTCAGCACCAAAATTGTAACGCCCCCAAAATTAGGGTACGTTAAAGAGATATTTTATTACAGAAAATAAAGAGAGTCACTGCTCATTATTACATCATAACTCTCGTTAGAGCTTTTGAAATACAAAATAGGATAACAAAAGGGAACTAAGGTTCCTACTCTACGGCTCCTCTTGTTCCTCCAACCTAGCGAGTTCTTCGGCTCCAAATGCCTCCAAGGTGAAGAGTTCGCCCTGTTCGTCTATCAAGTCTGACATATTATACCGGCGTTGCCACCCATATAATATGCCAGGGTCACCAAAAAGGCAACACCATGAGCTGCGGAGGCTCAATAGTAAAATCCTACTTACTAGCATCGATTTCCACATGATAAGTATATAAGCACTAATCAAAAGGCAATAACACTAACACTTTCACAATTGCTTTGTGCTATCGTTGGTGTCGACTCGTTGTGAACCATGTCGTTATTACCATTTTTCAAAAAAAACTCCTTTTTAACTCACCCAACCTCGGTTCCGCCGTTCCGGGTTCCCGAGTATCCTCACAATGGTTCCGCCGCACCGGGTTCCCATTGGCACACACAAAACTTCACTACTACAATAACTCATAAAGATCACAGCTATTGGTTGTGATTATAAGATCGCAGCTATTGGTTGTGATTGTTTCTCTATTTTGGGTGTGATTATATGTCACTTTAGATCACGGTTATAAACTGTGATTAAAACACCACAAAGTGAGATAAAAAATCATTGCATGTGATCTTTTCTTTGTATCTACTGGACCATCTTTTCTTGTCATTGCCAAGTTTCGAACCCATGCACCCTTAGTTGATTTCCCAAGCCCTTACCACTAAGCTACCCAAGAACTTTTGTTACATTAGGAAAACAAAAATATTTATACTTACTTCATAAAGTGAATTTTCTTCAAAATTTGCTTAATTTTTTGAATGCAATTAACATGATATTAAATATATAAAAATACATATATAAACATTGTTTAAAAAAATTTTAAAATATGACAACAGATCTTTTGCCAATCAAAATTAGTTGTTTGTCACCAAAGGATTTTCTTTGGGCGAAAATTTTTGGTTTAGAGTGTTTTTTGTTGTAGTGTGTGCTTTGTATTTTTATGAAAACTATCACAATTTACAGATTGTAACATTATAGACAAACTTTAGGTTTTTTTTTTTTGTTTTTTTTTATAAACTAACAATTTCACATGGATTTTGTGTTTATATTGAATTTCAATTTCAATGGTGGCTTCCCAATTGGATTTTAATCCTTTTCAGACAAGGTTAAGCCATAATAATATAATTATTTTTTTACTTAATGTGTCAAATTTATACTTGGAAGACATTCGAGATAACTAAATTTCACTACGAAATAAACCATAACGATCACAGTTCGTCCACGTGAAAATCGGGCATTAGTGGAACAATTCGCCCGTCGTCAAAAAAACAACTGGGCAGTGGTGGAACCCAGTTGTGGGATTTGCCCCTCTCTCTCTCCCTCTCTCAATCTTTTTGGGCGTAAAGATGAAAATGAAACGTAAAAATTTTTGGGATGAGTGTAATTAGGGCTTATCTTCTTACCTTTTATAAAAAAAAAAAAAAAAAAGAACTTTTCAAAGTTCTTAAACATTGTTTTCTCACATAACTTTTCAAAACCTGCCTAAATGAGTACCAGCCCACCGACGTGAAAATTTAGACTACGCACCTAAATGGGTAGACTTTTTATCTCGCCGCAAGAGTGAGATCATTTATCTCACTTTTTTCCACGCTAAAGTTTTTATCACGCTACAAGGGTGAGATCTTTTGTTTTTTATCTCGCCACAAGAGCGAGATCTTTTATCTCATTCTTTTCCACCTTAAAATCTTTTATTACACCACAACGGTGAGAAACTAACTAGGCTTGCCAAGTAGGGTTTATAAGTCAAGAAACGAATTTCAAGGGGCAAAAATGTAATTACGATGAACTATAGGAATTAAAAAGATAATTACAATAAAATTCAAATATTTAACGGAATTTTTATTTACCGAAAATCAGGGCCGTTACAAAAATTATACAATCTTGGATGCTTATCAAGGTACCCTATAAAAGTGCCTAAAATCCTATGGTACCCTATGAAAGTGCCTAAAATACTAAAATCCTATAATACGAAAGAACACCCTAAAATCCTATAAAAGTGCCTAAATCCCAGGGTACTCTACCCTTGGGTAGTTTTGTCCGTGAAAAAACATGTTTTGGCATTATGGCTCAACAACTCAAAAAGTTGAAGGACCTCAACTTAAAACTATTTTGTTAGTGTCCTTACCTTAAATGAAAAATATTTTACCGTACTACTTATGGCTAATTTTTCCAATTTTCAAAGGTAATTTATTTCATATCTTTTTCTTAAATATTCTTCCTCCTATATTGAAGGATCAAAAATCTTATGGAGTGGTAGCTCTTAAAGTTCTACCTAATTAGAAAAGATTTTCATATGTTAGTGTTTGGAACAAATCTAGTAAAAACGAAACTATGTACGTATAAGATATATTAGAAACATATCATAGAAGCGAGAGAGCCATGAATAAGATCGATATTCACGGAACTGTGCGATCTTGTCCATCCATTTCGATTTTGGACGGTTCAGATTTTAACCGTGCAATCTTGTCCTTCTACACGTGACCCACTTGTTATCCTAACAAGATAAAATAAAAAAATAAAAAAAAGGCCCACACAGACTCACTCACATCAAGTGTACTTACTTCCACAATTACACATACTCGCTCACATCAACTGGGGGGCCAACACAAGAAGGATTTTGTTCGCCCACCTTTAAAGAAGGTGAACATTACCCTCCCTGTGATTGATGAAAATTATGTAGGGTCCACAAAATTAATGCACTTTTTGGTAATAGGACCCAAACAATTTTCATCAATCATAGAGAGGGTAATTTTCACCCGTTTAAAAGAAGGTAAACAAAATTATTAGGGTAAAGTACAGTTAACCCTCTCTAAGTAACACTCGGGGACACTTAATCCCCTTTAACTATAAAATTGGACATTTAACCCCCTTTAACTATTGGAAATCCATTCACAACGTACTCACTTCCATTAGCATTCCGTTAGGATTTGGATGGAAATTGGCAGATGAGGAAGTTGTAGTTGGGGCAGTGGTAGAGGACGGCGGCGGCAACGGATTTGAGCTCGGTGGCGAAGAGGCGGTTGTCGTCGATGGAGTTTGATATTGAGGCATGGTATTGGATGAGAGCTTTGAAGATGGGTTTGGGTAAGGGGTGCCGTTGTCGGCGGCGGTTGTGGGGATGGGGGTTTTGGTGGTGAGGAGAGGGAAGATGATGTGAGCTGGGAATGGGTTTGGGGAACCATTATCAGTCATGGGCAAAATGGTAACTACATCTTGTTCATACGGAAGTTAGCTGGGACTGAATTTCCAATAGTTAGAGGGGTTAAGCTTTCAATTTTATAGTTGGGCAAAGTACGGATTACCCCCCTATGGTTTAGCCGTTTTGCAGATGATCTTCCTGTGTTTTATAAATGACCAATTTGCCTCCCTATGATTTTGGACTTTTTTGCAACTCAAACTCTGTCAACGGAAAACATCAATTTACTTTAATGCCCTTGTAGCCTTTTTTTTGGTTTTGTGTTAGTTATTCCTTCATAGCTTTCATCTCTCTGTCTCCAAATACTCCGTATATCATACACACACATGCACACTTGAACTCGAATTAACGATTATTTTTTCTATCTTTTAGTCCAATTATTTTTAGATCCAATTGAATTAAAATGGTGTAGTAGTTCAATTTTGACCAAAAATTACGGTATTGGTAAATTACAAATACCTTCCTCAACTTGGGTTTTCTGTTCAACACTAAAATCTCATTCGCAAAAGAGAGAAACCAGAAAATAGCCTAAGTAGTTTCTATTAATTCCCCACCAAAAATTCGGGCAACTACTTGTTCAATTCCAAAGCAATAAATGTCCCTTCGTGTTCGCATAAACCTGCAAAATGCAAAATAGAACTTAAATCCATCTTGTACAAGTGGATTTTATTTGCCAAACAAAAGTTTCCCACAAAACAACACCATGCATACAGTAACTAGGTTTCTCATTCTTGGCGACGGGGTCTGACCGGCGGCCATCGCCGTGGCAAAATCACAGAGGGGGAGGAGAGAGAGAGAGAGAGAGAGATTTTGGCGGAGAGAAAAGAGACGCAACTCGCGGACAGCCAGGGCTGCCCGGTGAGTACTGTCCTACTGTGGGTGTGTGCATGTTATGCTCCATGGGTTGTGTGGGTGTGCTCTATATATGTACGCGTGTATAGATCTATGTATACGTTCATATGTTGTATAAATGCACAATGGAAAGAAAGAGGGAGAGACGGTTGAGAGATTAGATAGGGAGAGAGATTACAGAGAGGGGAGAGAGAACCAGTTGAGGGAAGAAGAAATCCGGCTGGGTTTCCCTTTTTTTCAATTTTCTTTTGTGTTTTCCTAGTGATTTGGGGTAGATGACAAACCAACGGTATAATCATCTTATTATCATACTACTTTTGAACAGTCTGTAAAATAAACCAGACTGTTCGGGACAATTGCTTAAAATGAGGTCGACCAACATACAAGCTGCAATGGACTTGAATACTTGATAACATAAATAAACTTTACAAACACTGGAAACTGATAGCAAGTGCACAAAGGCACATAACCATAATAAGCCCGCTAATCCTTATACATGTTTACAAGCTTTATGATTACACTCGATCCCCATTACAACATTTATTGTTGAGAATATCTGGAAACATTACATTTAGAAAAAGTAATGGTTGTCTCTCCTGAATATAGGAAGATGAAAGTTGATCAAATATATATACTCATTCACTGACAGAGGGGGTCTATTATGGGAGTGATGCCGAGTATCTACCAGGACCATAACTAGGTGATGGATCTATTACCGGGGGCGATGGGTTGTCATCTGGGCGGAGGTGTATACTCTTGTCTTGAAGCAATACTGCAAATCCATGAAAAAAAAAATAGTAAAACGATAACTCCTTTCATAGTTGGTATGACAACATCCACTTGTACCACTATTCACAAAATAGGACGAAATTAAGAGTCGGGTTGGGTGATCTCTCTCTCTCTCTCTCTCCATGCATATTCATGCACACGTGTTACCTACACAATTTAGCATCAATTGACATAAATAGAGTAAATTGATGCTAAATGCAAGGATATTTTCTTTATTTTTTTCCCTTTTGCCATAGTGAAAGAAACAGTAGAAATTCCTTTATATATGTTTGGTTAATAAATTAATTAACAACAAAAATCACTTTTGCGACACACCGTGAGAAAATAACACAAAAAACTGACACCCCTGTTTAGTAGAATGTATACCATCAACAAACTCAGGAAATATATACTTTAAAAAAGAGTCTTATAAAAAAAAATTTAAATATATAGTGGTAGAATGACTCAATTGAGGATGCTTACCCCTACATGGAGTAACCCGGGCAGCCATTGGGAATGGAAGTGAAATTAAGAGCACAAGAAGCAAAGCAACACACACCTTACTACGATCAAACATCTTCGATCACAACCCCAGAAAGAAATTAGCGATCGGTGATGAATGCTTACTCAAAAATGTAAGGTTGTTGTTAGTTGGATGCTTGCTCCATTTATTTTATATTTATATGCATGAGATGAAAGCATTCGGTGGTGGCTAGCTATGTGGTCCACACGGCTTCCGAAGCGTGTTTAACGGGGGAACCATAGATGCGGGACATGACTTTTGGAAGTCCATTTAATTAATGTGTTAACTTGGGAGGCCAAGGTTGTGGCTCCCTCCTCTCACTTTCAGCAGGCTTTCACCTCAGCCTCCAGAGAAGACTTCAGCGTCCTACCAGCCAAGTCACTCTCGATCACCAGCCATGGATCGAGTAATGCTTAGAGCTGCTCCTTAATTTGTCCAATAGCTTGGGTCTATAAGACCAGCCTTGTACTTTGGTTTATTTGTATCTGTAAGTCTGTATTGTCTCAGTGAGAGTGAGTGACACAAAACATTACAGAGGAATCTAACCATAGCAAGGCCTAAGAAACTTATCTATAGGCACTTATGGGTAAGTGTCCCCATATTTTAATATGTACCTATAAACTTGAGAATTTAGATGTCGTCTTGGGTTCTTTTTCTTATCTATACTCATAGGCCCCATTCAATTGAACAGAATTGTTGGGAAAGGATGGAAAAATCAGTTTTTCTGTAACTTTTTGTTCAATTACCAGAAAAGTTGTAGAAAGAACATACATAGAAAAACAAATTTCATTTTCTTTTACTTAATCTCACTTCTCTTTTCCTGAGAATCAATTTCCCACAATAATACTGAACGGAGCTATATTGCAAGTTAAAATAATGTTTCGTGGTGATGAACTTGGATGCAACACGTGACAAGTAAATTTTCAATCTTTCAATTTTCTTTTATTCTTCAATTTCCAAAACTAAAGAAATCCTGTTATAGTAGATAGCTCATTCAAACACCGATTACATTACATTAATGATAATAAACATTAATGTAAAGTAAATAATATGTTTATTAACTTAAAATTTTAAACTAGCACATTCATTTAGACCCCGTTCAGTTACACTGAAATGATGGAAAACGATGACAAAATCAAATTTTCTATAACTATATATGTATTTAGTCATTAGAAAAATTTGTAGAACCCACGGCTTCAACTTTTCCACTGAAAAATATTTTGCTAGCACTTTTTTTAGCTTCCTTCAGTCATGCATAAAGACATACTACTATGAAGGCTTTTATTCCATTGAAAAGAAAACAAGAAGAATATGAGCATAAGAAGTAAAAAAAAAGTTCTATTTTTTCGAACATTATAAAATCCAATAGACTAGGCATAGCACGGGTCAGTGCTTGCAAGTATTCTTTTCTTGAGAAGTCTGCTAAATGCAACAAGTAGCATAAGCTAAAATTTGTAAGTTTTATGCTTGTTAGCCCCCATGGTTTTAGATCCAATGAAGAACAAGCCAAGAAAAAGGAGAACAAGCTTCCAATTTAGGCTAAGGACCAAATGAGAGGTCTATGGATATAGAGAGAGACTGCGGAGGTCAAGAATGACCAAAACATCTGAAAGAACAAGTCAATTTTGGCTCTCTGTAGGCACTGCCTTGGCCAAAATTGTCGGCAGGAGTTGTTCCGGAACAACCAAGCTAGGTCTGTACCGAAACAACAAGGAAGGCCCCTACTCGTCCAATTTTGCTATTTTGGCCCTTTTTTGACCGTTTGAACCTTCTTTTGGACACTTTGAACTTCTCCAACTCCTCTTTGGTGTCTTGGCATGGTATTTTCTTGGCCTCTTGAACCTTGCACACTTCCGGGAGCTATAAAAACTTACGAAAACATAGTATTTACTTCAAATTACTTGAAACTCGAAAACAACGAACCGTACATGCAGAATCGTGTAAAAATGTGAAATTACTTGAGTGTGGAAGTAGCGTGATTGCTATACTAAATACTAAAAACGAAACTCAACAATGGTAGGTTATCACATAACAATGCGTGTAAATGTTGATTCTATCCACGTATTATGTTTAATTAAGTCGGACAATGGACATGAGCAATTGATGAGTACGTTCTCTGAAGTCAATAATCTATGTAATACGATTTTGGAATATATTAAAAAAACATACTGAATATTGAAACTAGAAAGCAAAACTACCGAAAATTGTCACTATTGATCTTACAGTTCCTTTAATTAGTGTTTATAGATACGAGTAGATATGAATAACATTTCTCTACTTAAAACAATAGCAACATAAAACTATTCTATCTTATGGGCAAATCAATTCACGACGACCTCATATATTGAATAAATACATATTATGCAATTATAGCATGATTCTAAAATCGGTATGCCCATTCAAAACATGTACTAAAATTTAAAATTTTGGGGATTTAAAAAAGAAACTCTACCCCTAGCACTTTTTTTAAGCTTCGTCTAGTCATGCATAAAGATATAATACCATGAATTATTTTATTGCAATGAAAGGAAAACAAGAAGAATAAGAGCATAAGAGAAGCAGAAGGTTCTATTTTTTCGAACATAATAAAAGTTATTAGACCGGGCATAGCACGGGCAAGTGCTTGTAAGTATTATTTTCGTGAGAAGTCCTCTAAACGTGACAGGTGGCCTAAGCTAAAATTTATAAGTATTATGCTTTTACTATTTCAGAATCCAAATTGGTCCAACCAATAAGATAACATATAATTTGATAAAACAAAATTAGTTGGGGATCAATCAAACTATTTTATCGATCTATCTCGGTTTGCATTATTTGTGGTAAGAAAATACGATCTTGAAATTGTTTTCACTTCGTTTTTTTGTTTAAATTGTCGTGCATAGCACGGGAGAAACGAGGATCACTCATGGAAGGTCTTGACTTGAGCTCAAGGTCTTTGTTCAACTACTGACAAATGTTGACATTTCCATCATCATAATGCTTTTGAAAAGTACTTAATTACAAAGAATTACAGCTAAATGCATGAATGTTGGAAGAAATAGGTAACTGGGCATAACTACTTGACTAGCATATGGCGCATTCGCTTTAAAACTTGCAACTTCCATGGCGAGAGAATGGATTCGAGTACTGATTTATGAAAGAAAAAAAATGTAAGGAATTGTCTTCATTGTTAAAAAGAAAACAAAGAAGTAGAGATAAGAGCAACTACGATATCAATAAAAGAGACAGCCATGGTTGAATAATTACTAGAGATTGGTTTGATGGTAGGCGGATGATAATAGATTCAGTGGCAGAATCAAAATTTGGATTGCGAGGACACGCTTTTTGACGGGAGTCCATGCATGCTTGACCGACCGAGTGAATTAAAATTAAGACGTGTCCCAAGCGTAGAACTCTCGACCGGTGTAGCACAATATCCGGAAGTACCGGAGTCGAATCACAGAGACGGACAGACGGTGCTTATTCACAAGTGTTGAATTCTAGTTTAACTTGGCTCTTATGTAGCCACCCTTTGTTCAATGAGGTTGATTTACTAACTAAATTACCAAACTGAATTAATTAAATAAGGATTTAAAAAGGAGAGTACAGCCGTGGGAATCCAGCATCCGCAACTAGCCTAACCAATGTTCACTCGGGCCACAATTATTCACTTTGTTGATTTTAGAATAGGAAAAAGGATCCCTAACAAATGCGCACCACCTGTCACCAGTATCCGTGCGCATTCGAATTCCGGCGATGCTTGGGTTTTGTTTGTTAGAAGAGTTTTCGTCTTCTAAAATTGCTTAAAGATTAAATTAATTCGATCCCGAGGTAAAAACATTAATTAAACTAGCCACGAGACGCCTTTGCCCCGTGGCCGCACTCTACAGAACTACTCACTCATAATTTTATTAAACGCAGTAACAATTAAAACCCTAGATCTAAACATGCTTCGAATAATCGGAATAGAAATAGAAACACAATTCCACAGACTTACGGAAGAGTAACGGATTTGATTACTGAAGAATAACAGGAATTAAAGCTGGAAAACTCGAAAGAACTTCAATTAAAACTTGAATCTGCAATTAAGAACTTAGAAAACAGTAGCCAAAAGTTAAGAGCGATGAAAAATCAACAAAACGTCGTTATGAAAAGCTGCTAAAATCCTAAGTAAAAACGTACCCTAATTCTGAGCTAAAACGGGGTTTTTATACTAATCCCTATTAAAATCCTAACATAAATCGAAATGGGAACCGCCATAGCACAAAACGCCGTTGTTCCTGGGCCTTTAAGCCCTCGGTAGCGCTACACCAAAAAGGGTGTAGCGCTACCTAACCCTTTAACTGTTCCCTTTAACTTCAAGGTAGCGCTACACCAAAAAAGGTGTAGCGCTAGCGAGAGCTCTGTTCACTTCGAGTAAAAGCTATGCCATTTTTGAGCGCTATACCACATCTGCTGTAGCGCACACCAAGGTTCTGTTCACCTTCTCACGAATTTGTGTCCAACACTTAGTCTCCACGGCCCTCCTTGCTCTCAAGCTCCATCTCGGCTTTCCAGGACACCTCTCATTAGTGCCAAAACATCTCAATTTCCTGCCAATTAATCACAAACACAAAATCCAACCACGTGCACGCATTAAATGGAAAATGAGGATTACTTGCACGTCTAACGCGCTAATTTCTCCTACTTAGGCGCTAGAATTCATGAATTCCGCGCGCCTATCAATGCAATACTCCGGATTTAGGGGTTTGAGAGCGTTTAGTCCCACATTGATTGGGAGCTAAAGTCTCATGTGGTATATTAACACCCACCTAGGGGCTACATGGTTACCTTCTTAGGTATGCCTTTTCAGGCCAAGTGTTTGGTTCGTAAGAGGGTCCATGGTAAGCCAAGCCCTTCTACTTTTCGTACTCTTTTATAAGAATAAGAATAGAAATCATGTTAGCAGACTTTGTCCTGAACATTTTTAGTTCAAGAATAAAGTTTGATTCAATTGTCTAGTGGTCTTGAAATAAGAGCCATAGAAGTGTTATGTCTATGATTCGAATAGTTCACTTTGAAAATGCTACCTTTTCCACATTTGTGTTAGAAACCAAATTGTTTGGATACCATTCCATGCCTAACCGACGTTTTATTAGTATTATAGAATGATGTTTCAAAAAAAAAAGAAAAAAACTCTTCCTGTAAAGATATACTATCAAGTTCTATTTTTCCGAAAATAATAAAATTCATTAGACCTGGTATAGCACGGGACTGTGCTTGTAAGTATTATTTTTGCGGGAAGTCTTCTAAATGCGACAAACGGCCTAAGCTAAAATTTGCAAGTTTTATGATGTTACTATTTCAGAGTCCATTTTGGTCCAACCAATAAAATAATTTAGAATTTGGTAAAATAATATTAGTTAGGTATCAATCAAAGTATTTTACCTATCATCAATTGTGGTAAGGAAATACGAGTCGTTTTCACTTCCTTTTTTAGTACATATAATTTTCACAAAAGATGAGATTGGGTTTCGCTTAGCTTGGCTTCGAACCGAAACTGGGTTCGAGACCACATAGTACTTTATCACTCCTTATCCCTATCAATATCAACAATCGAGAATCCTACTACGTACACTTGAGTTTTCTTTACTTTCATTTTTTTCCTACCGGCCACATCGTTGTTATCCAAACAAGAGTGAAAATATAGAGCATTTTGTTTGTGGTTGTAGATTTATTGGTAATGCAAATCGCCATGCATAACATGGATTCATTTTTTAGTACATAAAATTTTCACAAAAGATGAGATTGGATTTCATTTTTTAGTACATAAAATTTTCATAACATGGAGTCATTTTTTACTATCAATATCAACAATCGAGAATGCTACTACACGAGTTTTCCCTTCTTTCGTTTTTTTTCCCACCACATCATTGTTATCCAAACAAGAGTGAAGATACAAAGGATTTTGTTTGGAAGTTGGAACCGGACCATTTTAGCTTGGACCATTTGTCAAGCCACCTTTGTTGATTATTGCAGATATTTTCACACCAATAAGTCTACAACCACTCCACGCTTAATGTGAGAAATATTGTTTGTTTGTTTGTATATAGGTGAAAGTGTTTGTGGTTGTGGTTGTAATTTATTGATAGTGTAAATCGCCGTGAATAGCACGAGTTCATATTTTCTCTCAATCGTCGTGCATAGCACGGGAGAAATGAGGATTACTCGTGGAAAGACTTGACTTGAGGTCAAGGTCTTTGTTCAAATACTGACAAAGATTGGACATATCATCGATCATAATACTTTAAATTTTGAAAAGTATTAGAAAGAATTACGGCTACATGAATGTTGGAAAAAACGGGTAACTGGGTTTATTCATTGGAAAAAACAGGTAACTGGGTATAATGACTTGACTAGCATACGACGCATTCGCTTGCAGCTTGCACGGTGAGAGAGTCGATTCGGCTCTTGATTTATGAAAGAAAAAAAATCGTAATGAATTCTCGTCATTGTAAAAAAGAAAACAAAGAAGTAGAGATGAGAGCACCCGCGATATCAATGGAAGAGACGGCCATGGTTGAATAATTATCAAAGATTCACTAAAAGAAAAATGAAAATTGGTGAAGAAAAAGTGGCGACGAAATTTAATTTCATCATTAAATGAGTATATTTGGCGAGGAAAAAATTAATTCGTCATTGTTTTGACAACTTTCGTGACGAAATAATTTCGTCACCAATTATACCTGTTTAGCAACGAAAAAAATATTTTCGTCACCAAAGGTACCCATTTGGCGATAAAATACATTTTTCATCGCCGAAAGCTTAAAAAAGGTGACGAAATTATTTTTCGTCGCCAAAGATAACCATTTGTCACAAATAATATACGAAATATTTCTTCATCAAAAGGCACTATAGGTGGCGAAAAATAGATTTCGTCAACAAGTAGGAATCCTCGACAACCTTTAGTCAACAAGTTTTTTTTCGTCACCTATATTATTTGTGACAAAAAGCATGCAATTTGTGACGATTTTCATTCGTCACCCAATTGAATTTTTCTTGTAGTGATTGATTTGATGGCTGGCGGATGATAATAGAGTCAGTGACGAAATTATAATTTGGATTGGGAGGTCATTCTATTTGATGGGAGCCTACTTTTATTTTTTACATATTGTTTATAAGATTATGAAGAGAAATCATATATACTAAATCAAGAACTGACTTTGTCAAGAAATTTTTTTAGTTCAAGAAAATAAAATCTTGAGCCAATTGTCTAGTGGTCTCGAGATAAGAGCGATCGAAGTGTTATGTTTAGCATTTGAATCGTCCACTTTGAAAACACTACTTTTTTCCCATTTGTGTTAGAAACCAAAATGTTCAGACACCAATCAATGCCTAATCGACTTTTATTAGTGTAAGATAAGTTTTTTTTTTAAAATTTGGGATGTCACATGTTACATCCTCTCTCTGTACTGCTCTGTCAATTAGTAGACCCATAATATATAAACGTGAAGATAAGAAGAGTGATACATCATTAGATACTCTTGATGCCTGTTCATCCTGAACTTTTGTTTTGGTATTTATTTTGTCTTTTACTTTTGTGAGTTTCACGTTAAACCATTTGAATTGGCTATTTGTCTCGATGAAAGGTGATTAAGAAGTAAAAATATTTTGACTAAGAAAGAATTATGAGAGTAAAAATTTAGGAAGAACAGGCCCTTTATGCAAATGAAGATTTATAGAAGAATGTCTAGTGGTTTGATTTTCTTTGGACAAAAGGTTTATTTCACCATCACAAAGTATGGAAGAATTTATTTGGCAAGGGTGTTGGAGACATTCCAACTAAGAAACTATTGCAAATTATCTTGTATCGATCCAATTTTTGGGCTTAGCCAGACCAATTTCATCTAATTAAGCCCAAAACCAAGCAAGTCCAAATGGATTATTCCAAAGTCCAATGACACAATTCTAGTGGAGGACACTACAACAAACTTGAGTTTTAATAGCATAATCTTATAGCATTTTTAGAAAAATGCTATAATAGAATTGTATATTGAGGCTACCATAGCGTTCACAGCACTGTAGCAAAGCGGAAGAAGTTTCACAGCATTTCATTAAACTTGGTTACAGCTAGCGTTCAACTCAATTACAGTGTTCACCAAGGAAAAGGCGCCATTCTCCCAAATATTTAGAGCCAAAATCGACGGGAAATCCCTTCTATCTCTCTTCCTCGTTCAAACCCTAACTTTCTTGACCAAAATCGCACAGCCCTTTCTAAAAATTCAGTCATGGTGCCCAAAATCGCACAACCCTATCTGAAAATTTGAATTGACAACTCAGTGAATTTCCACTCAAATTACATGCGAAAAAGAAATATCAATAACGTACTCATCTGGTAGAAGAACTCAATGAGGAAGAGAATACAAAATGGGGTCATCACTTTGGTTGGCTACCCAAAAACAAAGGCGGAATCACCTCATCAAGATGAATGATGCAATAGACACCAATTTATATGAAATTTTGACTAAATGTCCAATTAAAGGCGGATCACCCGTACCGACAGCACTTCCCCAACAATTTTCCGTATGTTTGATGGAACGTGTGAAATTTTTGCCAAAATTCAATTTAGTATAGCTGGGCTATGGGTCAAACCGTGTAAAAAATAAATCAAAGCGAAATACATAAAGAAACAAACCAACAAAAACTCAATCCATATGGGTTCCGGTGTTGTTGCCCCGGATCATAAGCTATGGCTTCTTGGTTTAACTTACAATGTTCATTTCAAATAAGCTCATGCATGTGTGCACTAAAATAAAAAGAGGCAGATAAATTTCTCATAATCCTTTATTCGACAATTTCCCCTGTGGAATCTCCCTACGCCTCGCCACAAATGCAACCCGAGTACAGTATTCCAAGATAGAGAGGTATTGCGCCGGATCAAAAACTAACACTATCAAAACCATCTTTTCCAATTTTCATAAAGAAGGCAATAACAACAAAACCACCAAATACAACCAAATACAACCAGAGAACTCAGCTACAATATTCTCAATTCGTTAACCCACTAAATACACTGGTGCAAGGTCTTCAAACTGTTATTTATGGGAGAGGGTAAGTAAAATGAATACATTGTTTGCTTCAAACTCAACATTCTTCGGTTGTGCTAGTGTTTCTAATTTAGGGCCCTCATTCTCATTTCTCCAATGTCCCATCCCATCCCTTTAGCACCCACATATTTCTTCAATTCTAGAAAATGACAAATTAGATATGAAATGGACAAATGAAAATCCGTGACCAAGGTATATAATAAATCAATTCACATGTCCATAGATGGTTAGATCGTCCAAAATTAAAAGTCCTAAGAAGTTGTCTGAAATGGGTCAACATTATTTTACCATCGATGGTGAATATTGTCCAATGATAAAAAGCAAATTAAAATAACTTAGTCTTAAACAAAGGAAAGCTAATAGAAAAGGAGAATAAATTCAAACAGATTGGCTAATAGTATGGGAAGGGGTAGATGGAATTGTTACATTCGAATAAATCAATGGTGAATATTGTCCATTAACATCACCATGTCTACCATCTCACTTTAAAGAAATTGAGTTAGAAAAATATAGCACTACTAAATCACCAATCCATGGTAGAAAATTGACCCTAATTGACATACACTGTACCCAATCTCCAAAAAAAAAGAGTCCTACAGGTGTGATATTGTTATGGAAATTCACAAGAGAACTACGACTGTATGCCGGCGTCTACGGCACCCCAGAAAATTTGTAACTACCCATTAAATAAACCAAAAGAAGAAACAAATGAAAATTTGCAAGAGAACCTGAAAATCTATTATGTCAAATATGATTTTGAGAGAACATCAAAGCCTATATATACAAACCCAGTTATCATACTTATCCCAAAAAAAAACCCAGTTATCATAACCAAAGGATACTTGTATTTTGATTGGAGCACAAGAAATAGGAATTGAACATCAAAACCTATATATACAAACCCAGTTATCATAACCTATATATACAAACTCAGTTATCATACTTACCCCTAAAAAACCCAGTTATCATAACCAAATGATACTTGTATTTTGATTGGAGTTCAAGAAATAGAAATTGAACCCACTCCAATGACCTTATCAAATTACCTTAACAAAAAAAATCTCAATAATACACTTAAATCAAACTAACTACTCGAGACACTATGGGAAGACAAAAGAAATAGCAAAAATTAAAGGAAAGGGATTTTGTACCACACGTTGATCAAAACTGAAGGGATTTTCGTTTCCGTCGTAAAATCATCCATTCTCTACCAAATGGAGACGTCATAGGCTGGAATAAAAAAAATCCAATGGTGGGGGGAAAGGCTTCGTCGCATGAGTTGAACGGGATGAGGGAGGCTAGGACCAGCATTCAACGCCATTCCTCCCACATGGTTTATGTATTGATTTTCAAATTTCATAACAAATAAATCATTACCAAAACAATCAATTATTGGTATGACTGAAAAATGGGAGAATTTTTGATAAGTCCATTGTAGCATGTTTCTAACCCACTCAATCCACTTCTAAAGTTTCCAACACCTCTAGTTCACTAAAAATTTCAATGACAAAAATAACATATATAAAAGAAACAAGGGTCTTGTTTGGCTAATACAAAAATACATTTTTTCATTTTTTCTATCTTATTACAACCACATAACCATCTCCACCACCACCATAATGACTACCACCACGTCGCCGTTGCCACCATGACCACGCCCCCCCCACCACCTCCATCACCACCACCACCACCACCACTCCATCACCGCCACCAACACCACCACCGGCACCTCCACCACCACTACACCCCCACCACCATCTCCACCACCAATCCACCCCCACCACCATCTCCACCACCAATCCGCCGCCGCTGTCGCTACCGTACCACCACCACCACGCTGCCGTCGCGACCACCACCACAACGCTGCCACCTCTACCGCAATTACCACCACCACCATCATTGCCACCGCCATCACTCCACCACCACATTACCACAACCACCACCACCACCACAACGCCGCCACCTCCACCACAATTACCACCACCACCAAGCCGCCGCCGCCACCACCACCATTGCCACCGCTATCACTCCACAACCACGCCGCCACAACCACCACCACTACCACAACGCCGCCACCTCTACCACAATTACCACCACCACCAAGTGATCACCACAACCACCACCACCACCGCTCCATCACAACCACCGCCGCCGCCATCGCCATCACTCCACAACCACCACCGAAATGACAACCACCACTCCACCACCACCATGCCGCCACCACTAGCACAATGACCACCACCATCCTGCCGCCGCCGCCGCCGCCACCACCACCACCACTACCACTACTCCACCATCACCAACACCACCACCACGCCGCCGCCATCACTCCACCACCACCACTTCTTCTTTGGTAATTCACCTTGGGTCACACTTGCTTTTCTGATATCTCATTGGCGTTAGTGTTTTAAAAAAATAATTTGCAGTCTAAAAGTGCAAATTTGCAGTATAAAGTTTCATTGATGTTAGTGTTTATTTAATAATTTGCAGTCTAAATTTGTGTATAGACTACAATTTGCACTTTTAGACTGCAAAGTTCACGAAAGTGTATTTATTTGCAGTCTAAAAGTACTATAAATTTGCAGTTTAAATTTTCTCAAGTATTGGTGTTCAATTAACAAATTTGCGGTCTAAAAATGTAAATTTGCAGTCTAAATTTTTATTGGCGTTAGTGTTCATTTAATAATTTGCAGTCTAAATTTTTGTCTAGACTGCAAATTTGCACTTTTAGACTGCAAATTTGCACTTTTAGACTGCAAAGTTTATGAAAGTGCTTTTATTTGCAGTTTAAATTTTTTTTGGCATTGGTGTTCATTTAACAATTTAGTAGTCTAAAAGTACAAATTTGCAATCTAAATTCTGATTGGCGTTACGTTCATCTAATAATTTGCAGTCTAAATTTTTGTGTAGACTGCAAATTTATACTTTTAGACTACAATGTTTATGAAAGTGTCTTTATTTGTATTCTAAAAGTGCAAACTTGCAGTCTAAATTTTCTCTTTGTAGTCTAAAATCTCATTGGCGTTAGTGCTCATTTAATAATTTGCAGTCTAAATTTCTATGTAGACTGCAAATTTGCATTTTTAGACTGCAAAATTATGAAAGTGCCTTTATTTGCAGTCTAAAAGGATAAATTTGCAGTCTAATTTTTTTCCGGCATTGGTGTTCAATCAACAAATTTGCAATCTAAAAGTGCAAATTTATAGTCTAAATTCTCATTATCGTTAGTGCTCGTTTAATAATTTACAGTCTAAATTTTTGTGTCATTAGCGTTAGTGTTCGTTTAATAATTTGCAGTTTAAATTTTTGTGTAGACTGCAAATTTGCACTTTTAGACTGCAAAGTTTACAAAAGTGCCTTTATTTGCAATCTAAATTTTTTCTGGGGTTGGCGTTCATTTAACAAATTTGCAGTCTAAAAGTGAAAATTTGCAGTCTAAATTCTCATTGACTTTAGTTTTCAGTTAATAATTTGCAGTCTAAATTTTTGTGTAGACTGTAAATTTACACTTTTAGACTGTAAAATTTACGAAAGTGCCTTTATTTGCAGTCTAAAAGTGCAAATTTGCAGTCTAAATTTTCTCTAGCATCGGTGTTTAATTAACAAATTTGTAGTCTAAAAGTGCAAATTTGCAGTCTAAATTGTCATGGGCGTTAGAATTCATTTAATAATTTTGCAGTCTAAAAGTGTAAATTTGCAGTCTAAATATATAACGAAAAGTATGTATAGTGCATTTGGTCATTGTGGTGGTGGTGGTCGGGGCGGGGTGGTGGTGGTGGTAATTGTGGTGGAGGTGACGCCATTGTGGTGGTGATGGCGGCGACGTGATGGTTGAGGTGGTGGTGGGGGCTTGATGGTGATAGAGGTGGTAGGAGTGGTGGAGCCATGGTGGTGGTGGAGATGGTTGTGGGGGCGTGGCGGTGGTGGTGGCACCGTTGTGGTGGTGGTAGAGGCGGTGGAGGTGGTGACGCCGTTGTGGTGGTAGTAGCGGTGTCGTGGTCGTGGTGGTGGTGGTGGGGGGGGTGTGTGGTGGTGGTCGAGG
>BPLS01000682.1:225257-252499 GCA_019656275.1 Rhododendron kiyosumense
CACACATATATATATATATATATATATATATTCTCCTAGGAACAACTATAAAAATGTATCTTAGGGTACTATGTGATCTAATGAAATATCAAGCTAAGATTTTCTTATTAAACTATTCTATTAACACATGTGTTCTTGTAATAAAATAAGTATATATATAAGTCCAAGTACATACATAAATATATATATGGGTGTGCCATGCAATCTTAGGTAGATTTTTAAGTCAAAACTCCCTATTAAACTAACCCAATTGGTACCAAAAACCCCAATATAAAATAATATCAATGTACTTAGGAAATCTAGGGTTTTTAAGTCTATAAAGTACATACATTATATAATATAGGTATAACATCACACGGGAAATCCAAAACTTGATTATTTAACAAAATCCTTGTACCTTGTTGGAAGAGTAGTGCTATTATCCAATGGGCAATAATTTCCCTAGCAATTATTATCCAATGGGCAATGGGGGGTGAGATGATATCTAATAAACAATACCTTTTTGTCCCTTGCACATGTGTATATATACCAATATATTACTATATCTTTGTACTTATCAAATTATTTTAATGGGAGGCCTATTGTCCAATGGATAAAGATTACCCTAACATTTATTGTCCAATGGGCAAAGAAGAAAACTAAAATAATAAAAGAAAATAAATAAATAATTTTCTAGTCTAGGGTTGGAAAGGTTCACAAGGCTCAAAGATGGTCAAAAAGGTCCACCTAGGGTTAGGAAATTGTAACTAGGTGAATTACTAGTTTAGTTTCTCCAATTAGTTGGTTAGAAGCTAACTAGGCTTGCTAAATAGGGTTTCTAGCCAAGAAATATGATTTTAAAGATTTTATTTCACTCACTAGGAAAATATACAAGTGCTTTTACAAGCATACTTGTCTTTAGAAAAGTGGATCAAAAAAAAAAAAAATTACTTGTCTTTAGAAAAAGACCATATTGTCCGGGGTTAAAAGATAAAATTTTATAAGTCTCAAATCTATTTATGACAGACTATTAGAAATTAAAAAAGAATTTTGGGAGCAAATCCAAGTATTAAAATAAAATTCAAATTTTTAACAAAATTTTTACTTACTAAAAATCAGGACTGTTACATTGACACTAAATATACTCAATGGTGACTAAAATTTTTATTGTTTGTCACTGAAAATCAGCAGCCAACGCGCCAAATAAAGTGGAGATTTGGTGACAGAAAATTTGTCACCGAAGACAATTTTCAGTGACAAGCATAAGGTTGTCACTGAAATTTCTTAATTTTAATTCGCACTACTCCTGGTCTACTATTCTATTTAGGTGCGCTTTAAAAATTAAATGGAAAGTTATACCATTTAAAACGACGTCATTTCATGCGGTTTTGCTTGTCACCAAAAACAAACCCTAGTTTCTCCATCAGACACTACCTCTCCATTCAAGCTGAAGACTTAGAGGCACCATTTCACGCTGAAGACTCATGGACTGCCTCTACATCATCATCATCATCTCTGCCCCCTTCGTCGCCGAACTCTTGCTCAGTTATCGAGTAAACGCAAAGGAGAGCATTGAGTAAAGCCCTACTTTGATTCAGATATCTTTTTCTCTATAAAGCTCATATCAGTGAGGTTTTTCATGGTTGTAGACACTCTAATTTGGCTTCTATCATTTTTTATCCTTTCCATGCAACTGAAATCTGAACAGGGTGGCCAAAGCGCGCATTAAACAAGTTCAGAATTTTTTACCCTGTAACTCTTTGCTCATGACCTCGCTAATTACACATTTTCCTTTTTCCACAGAAACTATGTTCCAGAGTGTAAATCCAGAAATCAGTTTTGCAAACAATTTCCCATAAGAAACTAATCTTCTTCTTCTTTTTCTGAACCGGGTAGTTTTATAATGGGACCGCGTGTTTGCTCTATAATTGTGATTTTCTTTTTACCCGTCGATTGGATGACACGTGGCAAGGGTAAAGTTTGAAAGATGAAAGGTGCTCTTGGTTCGCCTTAATAATTTTGGTTTAAGTGAGTTAAACCTGATTAATGTAAATAAAACTATGATAAAGTTTTAAGGGTAATTTACCCGTCGATTGATTAGTTTATGACATGTACCTTTTATCAAATGAATATTATGTGGATTGTTTCTTCCGTCGATTTAGCGACAGGTGTCAGGAGGAAGTATATCCAACTCTCCCACGATCAAAGGGGTAGTTAACCATGATGGAAGGGGCAGTTAACCATGATTGAAGAGGCAGTTTACTCCAAACGTGGTTTACTCAGTATGCATGGAAGTTATTTATCAGAATTGGAGAAGGATTCAACTGCCATCTCGGAGGGAAGATTCAAAATCAAAATTGAGAAGGCCTCTATTTATAAACAAGATCAAGACAGTTTGAGAAACACATAAACAACGCCAAAAGGCCTTTATCTTTTTCTTTCCTAGGAGTAGTTATAACTTGTAATTGGTCACTCGATTATCTTGATCGATTGTTCTTCTACTTTGAGGATTAATAAAGTCCATTTGTTAATTGTCTTTCATATTTCACCCACTTCATTGTTTGTTTCCAAAGAAGTCTTGAAATACGATAGGGAACCAAACTCCACCTTTACACCCCACATTCCAGCAAGTTACGAAATAGTTTATTCGTCGATTGGATAGAAACCAGAAAATTAGGTAACAATTTTTGGCGCTAGAGGAAGGGCTCATTACTAATTTGGAAGTGAGCAATGGCACCAAAGACTAGGAATCAATTGCCAATGGATGGTAACAACGACAACAATTCCACCAATACTAATGGTGGAAGTGATACGAATGCAGCAAATGCAGTGAATCCAAATCAAAGGATTTTAGACGGAAGCCAACCAAATGGCTCAGGAATTGAATCAACTAATTTAATTCAGCAATTTGCAAGAGTTTTAAATGATCCAGAGGATGAGACAGTCAAAAACATTAATGGCTATGTTTAAAGCTGCAATGGCACAAAATCAACCAACAGTAGAAGTGCCAGTTAACGTAAATGTTAACGCTGGACAAAGTAGTGGATATCCAAATCGTGTTATTGGGGTACTTTCTTCTCAGGCATTTGAAAATTCAACTTTTGAAAACTATTTTTACTGGAGTTAATAGGATTCCACATGGAAATTACAGTTCTGGTCAAAACCAAAGTTTTTACCAAAGTGTTCCAGCTACAATTCCTATTGGTGTTGAAATTGGAAATGGTGGAAGCAACATCCCAAATTTGGGGATTGGAAGGCAAAATTTTAATGCAAATTTCAATAGGAATGAAAACAGAAATGTTCCAAATATGTACGGTTATGACCCACCATTGTTGCCAAATTTAAGGAGGCAGGAATTCCCCTATGGGTATGATATGATGCCTGATGTGAGGCTTGAAATTCCTAACCAAACAGGAAGAATACAAGAGCCCTATTTAAGGGCTCAACTTATGAATATTATGCAAGATATGTATGGCCCTGGATTAAGAAGGATCCAAAAACCCATGTTTAGAAAACCATATCCAAACTGGGTTGATAATGTGCCTTTTCCTAGGCATTATAGAATCCCAGACTTAGTTCTTTTCAATAGAGAAGAAAACCAGTCAACTATAGAACACGTTGGAAGATTTTGCTTACAAATAGGTGAAGCAGATTTGGATGAGGCTTTGAAATTAAAATTATGCCCTCATTCTCTTACAAAGACTGCCTTTTCATGGTTTATAAGTCTCCCTCCAAGTTCTGTTCATTCTTGGAGAGAATTGGAAGAACAATTTCACACACAATTCTTTAGACATGCACCAGAAATTTTGGTAGCAGACTTGGCTAAAATTAAACAAAGGCCTTCAAAGTCCGTCGAACAATACATGAATAGGTTTAAAAAGATCAAAAATCAATGCCATTTCTATATTCCAAAATTTGAGAGAGTCAAAATTGCCCAAGAAGGGCTTGATAATGACTTTAAGAAACATTTTATTGGAACTGAATTTAGAGATTTGTTTGATTTTACTTCAAAAGCCATAGGATATGAGGCTATTCTTATGGAAAGAGAATATCAAAAGAATAAATCACTTGGTACATATTACTAAGACATAGAGGGTGATGTAGAGATAGACGTTGCCCAAGTAATTGGTAAAGTCCCAATTGTATGTGACACTTTGACAAAGGCTGAGAAGCCTGTGAATATGCCTTCATCTCATCCAAATAAGAGAAATCAAGCAAATTTTAGGCAGTATTCATTTGATTTGTCTAAAACAGATCAATTGTTTGATGAACTGATAAATCAAAAGTTCTTAACTTTATGACTAGGACATGTGATCCCTGCAGAAAAAGATAGAAAAGGAAAAGATTATTGTAAATGACATAATTCCTTTAGGCATAATACTAATAATTGTGTTACATTTCGAAATTGTGTACATGACATAATTTAGAAAGGGCTGTTACAATATGCTATGGGAAACAAAGAAGTTATGGGAATTGATATTGATCCTTTTCCTCTAGTGGAGGTTAATATGGTGACTGCCAAATTGAAGAAAGGGAAAATGGCATCCCAAATTGAAAGAAGAATCCAAGAAGAAGAGGATATTATGAAGACTGAGGAGGAGCCGTATATGAAACAGAAATTTGAGAATTATTCTATTTGAGATGTGATGAGGGGATCAAATCAGGGGAAGAGATTATCGCAGAAAAGGAATACAACAGAACCTATGCTAAAGGTTCTATAAGATTCGATACTATGGGAAACAATGATTTACCGATTTATGTCGGACCAAAGTTGATTTTTGAGGGTGAAGATCTTGGAATTTTCATACCTTCTGAATCACTCAAGTGGTACGGGGAAGATGATGGCCCATTCCTTTTTAAAGGTTATCCTGTGATTCCAGCATTGCTAGAAAAATCGAATACTAGTTTGATATACCCACCTATGTTCATAGGTGAAAGAGGAAAAGGTTTTTACCCAAGAGGTATGAGAGCAAAAGGAAGAATGCCTTTTAACAGGGGTGATTATCAAGGGAGAATGGTTATTGCACCAAATTTTGAACATCATAGGTGAGATACAGTAAGGCATCCGAAATTCCCAAGTGTAGGGGAATTTGTTCCTGTTACTAATACTCAAAAAAGGCGGTTGCAAAGGAAAATTTCAGAGAGAGTAAGAAGAGATCCACAAATGATGATGGAATCAACGCAATGGCCAGAAATGAAGGCCAAAGTAATTCCAAATCAAGTAGCCCCTATGGTTTGGACTAGAGAATCAACCGTACCAGCTGTGCCAAACGCGCCAAAACAAAAGGCAAAAGAAGTAGAAAGGCATGGGGGGCAAACAAATAAGCCAACTCTTGCCCAAAGGCTTGGGGGCAAGGTTCAAGTTCTTCTGGAACTTCTGCTCTATCAATTAAGGAACAAAAGGCAAAATTCACGAAGAGTTTAAAGAAGAAGATGGAAGAATTTCAACAAGTGTTATTAGAATATGAAGATTTGCTATTAGTTAATAGTTCAGATATGATGAAAGATGATTTCAAAGATGATAAAAATGAAATAGACTCTCAAAAGTCTGCTACTTTTGGCCAAGCATTGGATACCATTCAATTCGGGTCAGTTTCTCCTACTAAGCTTCATTGCAACATGATTTTGGTTTTGCCAAAAACTTTTCAGAATCAACCTACGAGTTTGGAAGGAGATGTTGAGGATAGAACAGATGCTATAGTTAAAATAAATGAACAGGAGAAAGATTTTCAATAGGAGTCTATACAAATTGAAAATGATGTGAAAAGGAAAGACATTAATGTGTTAAGGCCTCCTGATGATGCCTTGGTTAGGCATCTAAAGCCATTATATATTATGATACATATCAATGGTCAACCTATTAATAAGGTTTTGATCGACAATGGAGCTATAGTAAATATTTTGCCTTCAAAAATGATGAAAGTTTTGAACAAAAATGAGTTAGATTTGATCCCAACGGAAGTAACAGTTGGTAATTTTGCAGGAGGGTGTTCACCTGCTAGAGGTGTGATATCTCTGCAATTACAAATTGGAAATAGAAAGATGAATACAACTTTCTTTGTGATTGACTCTTCATCCAATTACAATGCCTTGTTAGGTAGAGATTAGATCCATATAAATGGATGTGTTCCTTCTTCCCTTCATCAGGCATTGATATTTTTGAAGCAAGGGCAAAATAAAGAAGCTACTGAAATGGAGATCTTTTGGGCAGACAAACATTCATTTAAAGCAGATACCAACAATGTTGAAGTAGGCTTATATGAGGAAGACTTGTGGCCAATCAAGATCGAAGGGTCAAAAGTGAAGTCAGTAGGGGTAAGCCTTACTGAGAGCCAGTTTCTTAAATATATTAAAGATGGTTTTTAGGAATTAAGGATTTTGTTAGACCTAACATTATTTTGAGGTCTAGTGGTTCTTAATCAAAGGTTTCTTATGTTTAGTGACAATATGAGTCATGTAAATGGAGAGTTGGCTACCTTAAAAGACACTTTCAAGAGGTTGTTTTCTTTTATTGTCTTCTTTTATTGTCTCTAAGAAATTAGAGGCTGATGAACCTATTTCATGTAATTGGGCTGACTGTGTGGTAGATGATAGTCCTTTAACCCTTAAGGTACTAGCAATGGAAGATCTTAAAGCTGCTCCTGCTAAGCTTGATGATCTTAAGGCAGAAGTTAAGGATCCTTTAGAGGATTTTAATTAATGTAGGGACAGAGGATGATCCTAAATTCTTCATATATGTGCTTCTTTACTTGATGAAATGAAGGATCGTTTGAAGTATTTGTTGTCTAAATTTAAAGATTATTTTGCTTGGGATTATCCTGATATGCCTGGTTTAGATAGATCCTTGGTTAAACATAAGATTTCTATTAAGGAGAATTTTGTCCCATACCAGCAAACCCCAAGGCAAATGACACCTGAAGTACAAAGAGAGGTAAAGAAAGAGATAGAACGATTATTTAAAGCCAAATTTATTAGGCCTGTTAAGTATGTGGAATGGATTTCCAATATTGTTCCTATAATTAAGAAGAATGGGAAAGTAAGGATTTGTATTGATTATAGAAATCTGAGCACATCATCACCTAAAGATGAATACCATATGCCTGTTGTAGATCATTTGGTTGATGCAACTGCAGGCCATCGATTTCTTTCTTTTATGGATGGATATTCTACTTATAATCAAATATTCATTGCTGAAGAAGATACACACAAAACTGCATTTAGATGCCCATATATTGGTTTGTTTGAATGGATTGTAATGGCATTTGGGTTAAAGAATGCAGGGGCAACTTATCAGAGAACAATGAATGTAATCTCTCATGACCTGATTGGAAGGTTCATGGAGGTTTATATTGATGATGTAGGGGTTAAATCTCATACATTCGATGAGCATATTGACCATTTGAGGCAAGTTTTGCTGAGAATGAGGCATTACAAGCTAAAGATGAATGCAACAAAGTGTGCTTTTGGAGTCACTGCTGGAAATTTTTTAAGTTTTCTAGTGCATAAAAAAGGGATTGAGATTGATAAGTGTCATGCCCTCGATTTTTAAACATAAATACAACAATCATTTCAATAAAGGAGCCTCGTATAAACTAGATAATACCCCAAAATGCAATTGCCACCTGTTTAAATTACAAACGAAGTCCCCAAGTTTAACAGAAATACATCATTGGCACAGTAGCCCAAATCAAGTTTAATCCAAGTACAACACGTTTAGAATATTACAAATTATAATCAAAAGATATTTCAAATGTTAAATTAGTTACAAAGCCATCTTAAATCAAGAGTAAGCCATTTACATAGATGAGTGAGTAACTAATCAAGTCAGCTTCCAAAAATCTTCATTTCCTAATGCTGGTGCCACGCAACCTATTGCCCTGCGTTCGAACCTAAAAAGAAGAATTTTGCTGAGCTACGCTAGCCCAGTAGGAAATTCTCTACAAAATCTATATGCAATGAGATGACGAACATGAATACAACAAATTAAAGTAGATGTCAAATCCAAACGAATGTACGTCAACACCCTCTACGAGTGTCTTAACATCCTCATACACATGTACACACACGCATACGCTCACACACACACTTCATCCAATGAACCTCCACCCCTTGCGACTTGTGTATCCACCCCTCGCGACACAATATACTCCACACATTGTGACATTGTGTACCACCCCTCGCTACACAATATACCCACTATCACTTCACGTCGACAACCACCTAATCATTTCAGTCAACACCAATACCATAAACTCATTCTACATACAACCAAACACTATCAAACATGTCACACATAGCTCATAAATCACAACATTCAAGTCCACAATACTACTTTCATAGAATAAGCAATCCTATAGCCATAAAACATATTATTCGATCATATATAGCAAATAAACATGTAAATCACACTTAGTCACCACAAAACATGTAGATGAAGAGAGAAATCCCTACCAAAATAGGTTTTGAGCAAAACCCCAGGTCCACCAAGAGGAAAAGGCCCAAATCTTCTAAGAACAAGCTACTCCCAAGCTTAGGTGCAAGATTTAGAGAGGATATTATCCAAAAACATGGTAAACAAGCAAAGATCAACAAGTGATTGAGAGGAGAGAGAAAAAAACGTGGGTGAGAGCAAAAAATTTAGAGAAAGAACACCAAACTTATCCCTTGCTCACCAAATGTGAGATTCAAGTGATTTCGAGGTTGGAAACCCTTGAATCTTGAAGATTTGAGGTTGAAATCAAGAGTTTTGGGTGAGATTAAAGTTGGGTAGGTGAGAGGGGGTGTTTCTAGGGTTATTTCGTGGGTTTTGGGTGTGAAAAATAGCAAGAGGGGGTATTTATAGAGGTCTGAAATGCGTGTTGAAAATTGTAGGAAAACATCGCATGTACCGGTACTGGGGCGACTCCCAGTACCAGTTCAAGAACCTTGAAAAAGCCAAAAACACAACTTCTGGACGTCATGTACCGGTACTAGGCGACAGCCAGTACCGGTTCAAGCTGGACAGAAAATGAATTTTTTTGTAACGGTTACTGAATCAACCCCACTTGTTACCAACACTTCCAGACATCATCACAACATCAAAACTCACATTTTACCATTCTCCAAGTGTTCGATACACAACCAAAATCGTATATCCGCACACCCCCACAAACAACGTACTACTTTATTAATATTACGATCCTTTCACGCATTAAACGATATTCAAAATTATGATAAATTTGCGAGTCTCTACAATAAGGATAAGGCTAAAGTCATAATAGAAGCACAACCTCCAACGAATAAACAAGAACTTCAACAGTTCTTAGGACAAGTAAATTTCATTAGAAGATTTATTTCTAACTTATCTGGAAAGACACTTGCTTTTTCCCCATTGTTAAAATTAAAATCTCAAAAAGATTTTAGATGGGAAGGGGATCATCAGAAGGCTTTTGAGTTTTTAAAACAATCATTAGTTAAACCTCCTGTTCTCATGCCACCAGTATATGGTAAACCCTTGAAATTGTACATATCGGCTGGCCAACATTCGATTGGTTGTCTTTTAACTCAAGACAATGAAAATAGTCATGAACAAGCCATTTATTATCTCAGTAGAAGATTAAATGATTATGAGGTAAAGTACAAACCAATTGAAAAGTTATGCTTAACATTATATTTTTCTGCGGTCAAGCTGAGATATTATATGCTACCATCGACAGTGCAAGTAATTGCACAAACTGGTATTATTAAATATATTTTAACAAGGCCTATATTAAGAGGCAAACAAGGCAAATGGCTTTTAGCATTAGTAGAATACGATTTACAATATGTGCCTCAAAAGGCAATAAAGGGTCAAGAATTAGCTGATTTTCTTGTAGATCATCCTAATATGTTAATGGAAAAGGATGAATTTGAGATTCATATGATCGAAATAAAACCATGGAAATTGTCATTCGATGGTTCTAAAACTGATAGAGGAGTATAGGGGGACTTCAGAAGCACTCTCCCCCTTGTCACGGCACGGCTACGGGCCATTAATGGGACCTTAAAACGGTCCCAGATGCGCCAGTGCACCTGCGATTAGAAGCATGCGTCAGAAGAGCGATTCAGAATACGAATAGAAAGGACTGAAACCGAGGAAATCTTGAATGCCTGATCAGGACATAGCTCGTCCAAGTACAACCGGTAGGCGTTCAGGTCGCCTTTCCCTTTCTTCACCCCTCGGAACTCCTTCGACCAGCGAAGGGCTCGGGGAAGCACCAGGTCGTTGGGGCACGACGTCGTGGGAGGGTACATGACCAGTACCTCGCACGTCCAAAGCTGCAGAGTTTAAAACATTGCGAGTTAGCAAGTACATAAACAGGAAGCTAAACAGGTTTTAAAGGCAAAGTCTTTAAAACAAACCTCCCAGACTCGCCAGTAACCGCCGAGGCTCTTCGCCACGCCTCGGGAAATAGACCCCATGAAGGCGTAGCACACCCCCAAAGCCACGCCGCCCCAGTCGAAACGGGCTATCTCTCCAATGGCCCCCAGGGCTGGCAAAAAAGATAAGTGTACCCGGTTGCACCTGTTGGGAAACAGGGACGCACCGAGCATGTACAGCAAAAAGCATCGGGCCATTTGCTCCTCCTGCAGTCTACCCATCGGAGGCTCCGTCCAAAAGTCCAAAGAGCTGGGTGTACGGGGCATCTCTCTTCTCCGCCCTCAGCCTGTATCCCAGAAGCCGCCTCTAGAGCTCCGGATCCCTCCCCGCCATGGCGTCATAAAGGATAGGGTCACCTCCGACCCTCAACCTGGTGATCGCCGCAAAGTCCAAAGGCGTCACCATCATCTCGCCTAAAGAGAAGTGGAACGAATTTGTCGTGTCCCACCACCTCTCGGCAAGCGCCCTCACAACCTAGCGATCGTTGCTGGCCCTCGTCAGCACACACACAAACTCCCCAAAGCCCGCCACCCTCACCATCTCCCTCGAGGCCTCCGAGAGCCTCTCCCAAAATTTGGGCACGTCACCCGCACCACCGTAGCACGAGATCCTTATCTCCTGTTGCAAAGAGAAACATGATTCAATAAGTGGCATAATAATTAAAGGCATTAAGCTAGGAAATATAGTGCATTGTATTGAAATACAAATGTTAAAGCATACCTCGGCTCGGCACAAAGACAAGTGCTGCTGCGGGTCCCTCAAGACTAGGGACTCGTCGTAGACAGCCCTTTCCGGCCGGTAGGCGTCCAGAAGCGAGGGCACCACCACGTGCCGGAGAGGCATGTAAGACTCCTCATCAAAAGGCCGACCCTGCCCAAGAACCGCCGTCGCCTCATCCACCACGGTCCTCCGAGGGACCAAAACCTCCTCCTCCTCAGCTTGTGGTTCCTCGGCTGCTCCTGTCTCAGCCTCAGCCCTGAGCTCCCTCTCCCGGGACTCAAGGAGAGCCTTCACCAACCCTGGCACCCCCTGTAAAGTCTCCACCAAGTCCTCGAGGGACTCTCCCTCCAAGTAGTCCCCCATCCTTATGGGTCGGGATGACCCTGCAGCTATGCCGCTGCCAACAAACATGGGCGGCACCTCCTACTCCTCCGCCAACTCCTCCTCGACAATGAGGGCCTTCCCCAAATTAGCCCGGGACTCCCTCGTAGGAGAAGCCTCCATCTCCTCCTTCGTAACCCTCTCCTCCGAACCACCAACAACCCTAGACTGGCCTATGGCCACATCCTCACCCCCTAACTCCATTGCACCCAAGCTCTCCATGCCCTGGCCATGGCTGGCCAACATTCCACCATCGCCACTGCTGCCAACCACCGCGGCAGCTGAGGCTGGCTCCCCTTAGCCACGGCTGCCAAAACCGACGCCTCCGCGGACTCTAGGACCTCCCCGATCACCGCCTCGCCCTCCGAAAGAGCTGGGGGCAGTGTAAGCTCGATCCTCGGTGGTTGATCACCACCGGGTATACCATCACTATGATCCATAATCGATGTGACAGAGAGAGAGAGAGAGAATGCCGAGAGAGAGAGAAGGCACCGAGAGAGAGAGAGAGCAACCGAGAGAGTGAGAGGCACGAGAGAGAGAAAGAGTTTGAATGGTGGAGCGTATGGTGTACGCCTCGCCTGTATATATATCCCCATTTCGATCTGGTTCGTCTGGGATTAAAACCGGACCGGGTTCCTAGCCCATAGCGCCGCACGGCATTTTGTTTAGCCCGCGCGGCATAATATTTCACCTTATTCGACCGCGCGTCTTTCCATAAGCTACGCATGGCATTCTGGTCTGTTTTGACAGTTCGAATTCTGAACAGATTCCTCGCGTTTCGGATATGATGATCTAGATTCGTAGGAATTCATTCGAGAACAGAGAGTGGAAAGAAGTGATAAAGAAAAAGGGGACTTTCATTCCATTGATTAAAACCGGGGTAACCCCCGGGCTTTTCATTACAATTCAAAAGAAAAGAAAAAAAAAAACAACAAAAAAATCCTACCCTCCCCACCCCCCCTCCCCTTTCTTCTTCTTCATCTTCCTCGTCCTCAGTCGTTCCCTTCGCCGGAAGCATCATTCCCGCCATCCGAACGATCGTCAGAACCATTCGGATTCCCCTCGGAATCCTCCACGGTCTCATCAAACTCGTGCTCCGATGCAAGCTCAGGGTCGTTCTTGTTGTCCAACTGATTGAAGGCGACATCCTAGAGGTTTGACACCGCACGACGGAGGGTACGGATCGTTGAAATCAACCTCGCAATTTGTCGGTTGAGTTCTTTGATCTTCTCTTGATAGAAGGCCATTTTAGCCTCGACGGAGATCACCCGTGCAGCCAAGTCGCCGTTAGCCATTCTCGCTCTCGTAAACCCGCTATAATTTTGGAAGAAGGAAGTCGGAGAGGCTTTGAAAGCTCTTTTGGTAGTGGTGCATGGAATGAGGCACCACCACCCTTATAAAGACAGTAAGGCCGTCAAAAAGGCACGCCTGTATTAAAAGGTGCCCTTAAACCAATCGACTGTTCTCGAAAATCGAAGAGTTGCATGGAAAATTGAAATACCGTGCGATACATTGCTAAGCCGCGCGACATTTTAGCTTTGCATGGATAAAATCTTTTCCTTGAAAATTGTTCAAACCAGCTACCAAAATCCCCTTGGGAATCAAATATTCTAGCTGTCCTGCAGAAAAGTCTTTTTAGAACGATGTGTTAGGATCTCTCGTCCCCCGAGGACTCGCTGTATTCGCGTTCTCTCGCTACTTTCGCCCTCTGAGAGCTCCTCTCGTCTCAATTGACCTCCTGAAGGCACGTCTCGCTACTTTCGCCCTCCGAGGGCTCATCTCGTTTCAATTGACTTCCTGAAAGCACGTCTCGCTACTTTCCCCCTTCGAGGGCTCGACTCGTCTCGAATTACCTCCTGAAGGTACGTCTCACACACACAGTCATTCGCACTTAGATCACAAACACTCAGCACCACCGGCACTCGATTTACTCAATGTTTACTGCATCGGTTTTTATTGTTTGTCCTCCGGGACTCATCTCACTGGCATTGTCCTAACCGAACTACGCTGGTTTGATCCTTACAATGGGGTACGTAGGCAGCCCCACGAGCGCGACCACCATCGTCATTTGCTTGCATTTCGATGCATTTTTGTCTCCGTTTAAAGGCCTTCGAGCAACGGATTGGGATGCCTATTCTTTAAGCGTCACTCGTACCAAACAAATGGTGTTCGAGTTACGTTAAAGAGGGACTACTGTAGACACCCCAATCCGGACCTCAAAAGTGCTTTAAATGTCCCGATGATGAAACAAAGGAAACAAATACCTTCGAGAGCTTGGATGTGGGACTTTCCCAAAACAAACTCAAAAAGCCCAGAGCAAAACCAAAATGCCCAGAGCAAACCCCAAGGCCCAGAGCTGGACCCTTAGTACCGCACGGCACATCTCTACACCGCACGACATAATAGATTTCATTATGCCGCACGAAGTCATGAGGTCAACCGCAAGGCATTTTGGATAAAAAATTGACTGGCTCAGCTAGCTGTCGGTCACGCCCACTTGAGCCACTGCTACAAGCTAACTTAGCCGAAAGGGCACTTCTGGCTGGCCCAGAAATTACTTCCACCATTTGAATTTCAAAATCCTTGGCTTTGCCTATAAATACAACCATCCACTCAAGGGAAAAGGGGGTCCTGAATTCTCTTTCTCTCTCATCATGCTCTCACACCCGTTCCTCACTCCAAAGCCTTGAGAAAGTGCCTCCAAAAACATTCTCAAGGTTCTTTCTTCCTCAAAATCCTCTATTTTTCTCCTCATCATTTAAGTGAGTTCTCTTGCTCACTTTAAGATCCCAGCTTCCAAACACCCATCTATTGAACCACGTTCACCGTCTCTCCTTGACCGCTTTCTTCCGTGCTCATCCATAGTTGCCCATTCCCATCCAAGCTCAAAGATCAAAGGTATAAACTAGTCTCCTTTGGGTAGGCTCTGTCCATATCCCTGACGGAACCTTTCTGTGAATCAACCCCCTTTTGGGTTGGATCTTGGCTTAAAAACGTTTTTAAGAAAAAAAGGAAGGCCTCTGTGCTGAGTATACTACACCGCGCGGCGCTTTGATGCGTCACACAACGTAGTATATTCAAACACACGGCGTTCCGTGTAGTTACCGTTTTCTAGCCTAAATTGTTTGGATCATAGCTATCCTTTATCAGGCTTGTTTTAGTACTGAAGTATCAGGTGTTGAAGTTTTCAAAATAAGATCACATTTACAAGCCATGTTTGGTTTTAAAAACGAAGTTTCTTTGATCATTATGAGTGATCGAAAGCATAAAAAATGTTTTTTATTCATGGCTTGAAAGAGTGGTACTTTTCAGAATGGTCCAGTAGTAAAAAACACTATCTGATACTAGCTGGAAACCCCGCGCGTCCTACTCAAGATGCCGGGCGACAGTCTAAAACTTTGCAAAGGCCTGAAAGCAAGGAGGATACCCCGCACGGCATTGTGTAAAACCGTGCGCGGTATTATAAAATGCCGTGCAGAAGGATACTGCGACCCAGACAGTTTCTGCTGAAAAACTTCTTTCATTCTGCATCATTCTTGTCATCACTGTACAGATTAACACCACGTGCATGTCAATGTGATTTATTACCCATGTCCCTTTGCCCTTTATTTGTTTATTAAAGAGCTTGATTTTTCCAATAGATATTTTAAATCCCCCCCTTTGAATGAGTTTAGTAGAGACAGGTTTTTACCGGGCGAATGGGGTGCATTTTTCTCAACAAAACCTTCCCTGTTCGTAACATGGCTTCCGAACCCGAGGTCTCGACGTTTTTCGCTTTGACCCAAAAGGCCTTTTCCTTTCACATAAACTCTCGGTTTCTCGAATCAACTATCTCAAAAATTTGGGTGGCGACTCTTCTTTGGGTGCGTGCTGGTACGGGGAGCCCACAATTGGTTTTGGCGGTGTGAAAATTTACTAACGGTTAATGAAAACCTTCTCTATAGTCCGGTTTTTAGTAACGGTTATGGAAAACTGTTGCTCTAGTCTTGTAATCTAGCTAGTAACAGTTGCATGAAAACCGTCGCTATAGTCCTGTTTCTAGTAACGTTTTGCAAACCGTTGGTAAGCACCATCTATACCAACGGTTTTTTCAACTGTTACTAAAAAACCGTTGGGAGATCCCAAATTCTTGCAGTGCGGCCATGGTCGAATAATTACCAAAGATTCGTTTGATGAGGGCAAAGATTCGTTTGATGCAGGGCCGGCCCCGGAGTAAGCTCCGCAAGCTCTTGGTCTTGGACAACCCTCCAACTGGGGCAACCCAAAAAAAAAATTTAAAGTTATATTATTATAAATTAAAAAATGTTTCTCATAGTGGCTCGACTCCTTGCTTGGTGCTGTGGTCGCTAGCGTATTGCCAAAGAACCAGGGGTGCTCGGTTCAACTCTCAGGCACTCCCTCCTGTCTTTTTTTTTTCCCCTCCCATTTCGCAAGAGAGATTAAAGAGATTGTCTATGATCACAATTGAAAATGAGGCACAATTCTACTAAGAGTATTTTTGGGCATTTGAGACATTTTTAACTTCTTATGCTTTTAGTTGATGGAGGATATCTTTGAAAAACATAAGTTAAAAAAAGGCTAGAAAAGTTTGATTTGAGTAATTTTTATTTGAACCGTTCAATAAAAAATTGTTCGAATCAAACCATTCCCTATCATTCTTTTTGCTGATTTCTCGCGGGTACCCTTACAATCACATTCTGATCACATTAAGCGGCTCGGATCATTAAATTTTGATCAGAAATTATGAGGTGTTTTACTAGATGTTTTTATAGATGCCCCCGAAACTACTCCGATATATATATAGTCCGGTTCCCATAAGGCATCCTGCACGGCCTTAACATGTGGGACTCCCCTTTCCCGATTAAATTGTGACAATTCGAACCGTTTAAAGTGATCAGAACGTGATTTTAAAGGTACCCGCGAGAAATCAGCAAAAAAAATGATCGAAAATGGTTTGATCTGAACAGTTTTTTATTAAACAGTTCATTAAAAAACTTCTCGGATTAAGCCCTTCCCGATCATTTTTATATAAACCAGAGATCCAATGAGCCGAGCCCAAAGTCCAGCCTTATAGTGTGTCTCTGGGCTCGGTGGACCTGATGTCCAGTGGTTGCTTCTCTGGGATGTGACCGAGGTCAGCGTTTATGGTCGGCCAAGATAGCCGAAGAACAAAATTTAAAATAAAGTTTAGAATTCTGAAGGACAACTTCTTTCTAGACAAGTTATTTCTGTCATTCAACCATGGTCCTTTCATTCAACAAACGAAGTACAGGTAGAAAGGTAAAAACTTGGGCCGAAGCCAACAAAGAAAGCAATGTAGGAACCAACTGAGGCCGAACGTGAGACGAGCTACATATATGCCTTCTTGAGATTCTGTGCATTCCAAGGGTTAGTGAGGATTTTCCCATTCATGTCCTCCAGCACATAGGCACCTGCACCAGCAATTTTGACAATACGAAAAGGTCCCTCCCAGTTGGGCTTGAATTTCGTTTTCTTGCTAGCTTGCACAACTTTTCGCCAGACCAAATCGTCTGGCTTGAATTTCTTGACCCTCACGCTTCTGTTGTTTTGCCACTTGTTGCTGATACTCAGCAAGTTTCAAACGAGCGTCATCACGTTTTTCTTCAGCCAGGATCAGTTCTTGTGCCACAGCGTCATCATTTGCGGTGGGATCAAATGTCTCTGTCCAGAGAGTTGGAAACTTCGACTCCAAAGGAATCACGGCTTCCATACCAAAGGCCATTGAGAATGGTGTCTGGCCGGTGAAACGCCGTGGTGTAGAGCGATAGGCCCAAAGGACGCGTGGTAACTCCTCAGCCCATTTTCCTCGCTTGGAGTTCAGCCAGCATTTGATTCCAGCACAAACAGTTTTGTTGGTTGCTTCGGCTTGTCCGTTCCCTTGGGGGTATGCGGGCGTGGAGTTGAAGAAACGTATCCCAAATTCGGCACAGAGGTTGGTGAGTTCTTTACCGACGAACTGTGTACCGTTGTAAGAGACAATGGCATACGGGACACCGAACCTGGTAACAATGTTCCGCCAGACAAATCTTCGAACGTCAGCTTCGGTTGTTGTTACAAGTGGTTCAGCCTCAACCCATTTGGAGAAGTAGTCCGTTGCAATAATCAAGAACTTAAAGCCGCCAGGAGCTGTTGGAAGTTTGCCCACAATGTCAAGCCCCCATTGTGCGAATGGCCAAGGACTTGTGATTAGGGAAAGATTCTGGGCAGGCTGTTTAGGGATGGGGGAAAAAAGCTGGCATGAGCGGCATCTGCGGACGACCTCTTCACAGTCTTTCTTCATGTTCTTCCAAAAGTAGCCCTGGCTTAGTGCACGCTGATAGAGGGAGCGGCAGCCAAAGTGGCAGCCACAGCTGCCTGAGTGGAGTTCAGCAACAATCTCAGGTACTTGAGTGGGGTGGACGATGAGGAGATATGGTTCGGAGATGGATTTTCGGTAGAGTTGGCCGCTCTCGGAGAGCCAGTAGTAGGCGGCCTTGTTTCGCACACGGTAAGCCTCTTTCTTGTCTGTGGGCAGGGTGTCGTGCTTGAGGAACGCAACAATCTTGTCCATCCAGCTAGGGCCGAGCTCGACATTGAGAACTTCTGGGGTGGGCTCGAAAGATGGGCTGTCGATGCTGCCGAAGTTGATGGTTCTGAATTCTGAGGCTTTGGATGCCGATGCGAGGCCGGCAAGGGCGTCGGCATGGGCGTTGTGTTCGCGATTGATTTGTTCGATGCTGAAGTTGCTGAAGTGGGAGATGAGCTCGGCTGAGGCGGCTTGGTATTTTGACATGCGGGGGTCCCGAGCCTCATAATCACCAAGGACTTGATTAACGATGAGCTGGGAGTCACAATAGACAACAAGGTTGGCGACCTTCATCGCGGTGGCTGAGCGTAGGCCAGCGAGAAGCGCTTCATACTCGGCTTCATTGTTGGTGGCGGGGAAGTCGAGGGTGATAGAACTTTCATGAGGTGTCCCACATGGTGAAATCAAAACTACTCCCGCACCAGCGCCGTTGCTGTTCGAAGCCCCGTCGACGTTAAGTCTCCAAGTGTCTCACTGAAAAAGATACCATGGCTTGTCCGCGGGGTTGTGTTCAGCTACGGGTGGTGGCGGTGCGGTGAGTATCGCCGTATCCTCTGGGGTACGCTCGGCAATAAAGTCGGCCAAGACTTGGCCTTTGATTGCCGTCCGCGGCTCGAAGCGAATGTCAAAATTCGCGAGCTCAACGGCCCACTTTGAGATACGATTGGAGAGATCCGCCTTCCGGAAAAGCGCTTTGAGAGGTTGGTCCGTTAACACAGTGATGGTATGGGTTTGAAAGTAATGTAGCAATTTTATCGCGGCGGAGACGAGAGCTAGAGCGAGTTTTTCCAGAGGGAGATAGCGTGTCTGAGCCGGAAGGAGCGTCTTGCTCGTGAAGTAGATGAGTATGTCATCGGCCGCTTCTCGTCGGACTAGGGCGGAGCTGACAGCATGAGAGGAGACGGCAAGATACAAATAGAGGGTTTCAAACTCCTTGGGTTTGACCAGTAGCGGGGCTGAATTGAGGTATGCTTTGAGTTCGGCTAACGCAACGTCGCAGTCCGGTGTCCACTCAAAACTTCGTCGGCTTTTGCCTCTTAATGCGTTGAAGAAGGCGTGGCATTTGTTAGAGGATCTGCTGACGAATCTGTTCAAAGCGGCCGCCATCCCAGTGAGTCGCTGTACTTCTTTGATCTTTCTGGGAGGCCGTA
Source organism: Rhododendron kiyosumense (assembly GCA_019656275.1). Taxonomy (NCBI): domain Eukaryota; kingdom Viridiplantae; phylum Streptophyta; class Magnoliopsida; order Ericales; family Ericaceae; genus Rhododendron; species Rhododendron kiyosumense. The sequence goes on from BPLS01000682.1 coordinate 244,474, forward strand.
AGTCGGCGACAGCTTTGATTTGGCTGGGGTCAGCTTCGATACCACGCCTGGTAACCAAATGTCCAAGAAATTTGCCGGCACTCACACCGAATGCACACTTCTCGGGATTTAAGCGAAGCTTGTAGAATTTGAGAATGTCGAATATTTCTTTCAACTCTTGGAGGTGGTTGCTTGCTTGTTGACTTTTGACAACAAGGTCGTCAACATAGGCTTCCAAAGTGTGGCCAATTTGGGCGTGCAACATCTTGAATATGGCGCGGTTGAACGTGACACAAAAGTTCTTCAGACCGAATGGCATGACGCGATAACAGAAAACACCACATGGAGTGATGAAAGCCGTTTTTTCCATATCATCTGGATTCATGGCTATTTGGTGATAGCCGCGGTAGGCGTCGAGGAAGCTTAGCCGAGCATGTCCTGCGGTGGCATCAACCAGCTGATCGATCTTTGGAAGCGGGAACCAATCCTTAGGACAAGCATCGTTAAGGTTAGTGTAATCAACACAAACACGCCATTTGTCGTTTTTCTTCTTAACGACCACCGGGTTTGAAAGCCAAGTTGGGTACTGCACTTCTTGTATGGCGTTAGCTTCCAGTAGGCATTTCACTTCGTCGACTACGGCGTCGGCATGTTCTGCCGCTGACCGCCGCGCACGTTGGACAACTGGCTTCACGTCGTTTTTGATGTTGAGGCAGTGACAGATGAAATCTGGGTCGACCCTCGGCATTTCGTTGGGGGTCCATGCGAAGACTTCAATGTTGTCTTTCAGGTACCGGAACATTTCTTCCTGGTCATTTTTGCTGAGTGAAGAAGCAATTAGGAAGAAGCGTGAACCGCCTTCATTAATAGGCATTGGGATCAAGTCTTCCCCGGTTTTGTCCTCAGCTTTCTGGCCGACATCATCAATGACGGCCATGTCTGGGACTTTAACCCATTGTACTTGTTTGGCCTTTGCGGAATTGTGGACAGCTGAAACGTAGCACTTTTTAGAGGCCACCTGGTCGCCGCGCAAGTCCTCCTGTCGGCCATTGGCACCGATGAAGCGGACAACCTGGTGGTATGTTGACGCGATGGCTTGCATGCTATGTAGCCACGTTCGGCCAAGGATGGCGTTGTATGGGCTTGGCACATTGACGACGATGAACTCGACGCTCACCGACCTTGAGCCGACAACGACTGGCAGATAGATCCGACCAAGTGGCCAGACAGGTGCGCCGTTGAACCCGACGAGTGGTACTTCAGCGGGTTGTAGGGCTGACTCTGGGAGTTCGAGCTTCTTGAACAAGTCATAGTACATCACCTCTGCGGAGCTTCCCTGATCGATGAGGACGCGTTTGACATCGTGGACCCAGATTTGTATGGTTACGACCAGAGCGTCGGAGTGTGGGGTTTGAACAAACTCGAGGTCGCGCTCGGTGAACGTGATGGTCCACTTGGGTAGTTCCTCTGGGCGCGGGCGTTTGGACCCGGGTTGTACAGCAAGTACCTGTTTAGAAGTGAAGGCACGGTCGAGGTCCAAGCGAAGTTGTGTTTCGGATTCTCTTGTCACCGGGCCGTGGATAACGTGTATCATTGGCCTTGGTTCATTGGGGTTGGGGTTTCCGGCAGGTGGACGGGCAGGTGTTTTTGCTCGATCTATGCATTGATCGAGATGGCCTTGAGCCGCCAGACGCTCCAACAGGGCCTTATACGGAGCGCACGCCATCGTATAGTGACCGAGCTCGTTATGGTACGAGCATTTCTTCCTTGGGTTCTGATCCGCTTGGCCGTTGTCCGTGCCGAGCTTACCTTGTGGCCACTCGAACCACGGTTGCCTCATGATCTCCTTCAAGAACGACCAAATGGGTTCTTTGAAGTGGGTAGTTTCTGCCACGTAGTCGTGTTCTTTCGGCTGGCGCTTCTTCCCCTCCTTGATGTTGTTGACGTGCTTCTTTTGCTGGGTTTGCTGAGTAGTAATTGGTGCCGGCTGCTGAGGAGCTGTCGTCGGCACAAGGGTTGTTGGATTGGGAATCCCTTGAGCGGCTCTGTCCGCGTAGAATTCTTCCAGGGCACAAAATCGTTCTACGACACGCATCAACTCTCCATGCCGTGTGGAGGTCGAATAGCCAGTTCGTCTAGTATCTTGCTACCAGACTCCAACCCATTTTTGAAAGTGCGTGCGGCCCAGTACTCATCGATTCCAGGGATTTCGTTGAAAAGCTGCTAGTAACGCTCGGCGTACTGCCGTAGTGTTTCGTTTGGTAGTTTCCTCATCTGAGACAAAGATTCAGGCTCCTTCGCTGTCCTGTTACTGGTGATGAAGCGAGTGTTGAATGCGCGTTCCAGGTCGGCCAAGTTCCGTATGGATCCAGCGGGCAATTTGTTGAACCACTGGAGTCCAAGAGAGCCAAGGCTAGATGGGAACGCTTTGCACTTGATCTCATCCTTGGTAGTGCAGAGTTCGATGGTTTGGCGAAAGTGGATCAAGTGAGTGTAGGCTTCGCAGGTGCTTGGATCGAACTTCGTGAATTTTGGTAGGTGGAAGTTGGGTTCGGCCACAGTGTTGACGATATGAGAAGTGAAGGGTGAGACACCAAGGTCTTTCAGCTGTCGCTCAAATCCTGGACGCGGCGGTTTGCCGAGCTCGTCTGTCCGCGTCCTCTTTGAGTCTTTTTCTCTCTCTGAAGTTTTATCGTGTGCTCTGCGGCGGAGCTTGTCCCGTAGGTCTGTTGTCGCTCTGTGAGGGTGGTCAACGGACTTCTCTCTGTCGCCACAAGTTGTGTTCCTGTTCGATGTCTTTTCAATTCGTACGCCTTTCCCATTTGGCCGAGCATAGTTGTCGTTATCCAAGTTTCCAGGTGGGATCTCCCCGAGGCGTTCAGAGTCGTGGCGCCTGTTCTCGACGGAGTCCCAGCTGCGGCGCGAGGCCGTTGTGCTAGAGAACTCCGCGCGACCAGTCAAATACGTACTCGTGAAAGATTCGGTGTCCCTTGTGTGGGTCCGCTCGCGGTGGGACCTTGAGCGCTGTGTGCCGGATACCGTAGGTCGTTTATAGAGGATAAGTTCTCTGGTGTTGCCCGTCTCTGGGGGAAGACCGAGGTGGTCTTTGACGGAGACGCGATGGCCCGCTTCGATGGGTTGTTCGTGTTGTGGTGGAGGAGGGGGAGGTGGAGGAGGTGGAGGGGGAGATCCTCTTCGTCTCCGTTTCCTCCCTCCAGTAGTTGCAGAGGCGGTTGGCGTTGGGTTTTGTAAGTGTTGCTTCATCTGGGCCACTTCCGCCCTCAGCGCCGCCAGTTCGCTGTCCCTTTCGTCGTCTCGACGCTGCAGCAAGCGGATGTAAGCCTCCGTTATGTCGTCTGTCACTGGGGATAGGCTGGAACTTGGTGGGACGGAGATGGACATGTGTCTCTCGGGGAACGGTGGGAGGATTGTGTTTCCGCTGGCGTCTTTGGCCCCCGAAACCGTAACTTCTGGTGGATCTCCGCCCATCGTGGTTGAGTTTTTGACTGTGGATGGATGAGGATGGTGGTTTGGAGTATGGTTGAGCCGTTTGGATCAGAAGCTGAGAAGTTTCACGTCGGGTTCACCAATTGTGTGGCCCATGATCCTCGATCTGGTTCCTTCCTCCGTTGGTTCAGTGATTGCCTAACCTTCCCTGCTTCGCCTGCACAATGAACGCACGACTAAGACCTGGCCGGGGGTTGCCCAGCAAGGCCCTCCGGCGAGAGGATGAGTATGTGCAGAGAGAGAGAGCAAAGAGACTAGGGTTTTGAGTGGGTATTCGCGTATATTAGGGCGTACCTCTCCAGAGGCGCTATCCTTTAGTATTTATAGAGTCTCCCTGACTTGCTCTCTAAGCACGGGCACGTGCCCTGCGTGTGCCAGGCGGCGTCATTGTGACGTCATCGGACAGATCTGGTAACCGCTTTAGGGGGTGAGCTGGCATGGCCCATGTGCGCTGATGATTATCCCATGGCGTAACCGTTTCTGCACGTGATGGGCATGTGGCTGCGGGCGGCCGAGCATGTGCCTGCGGGCGGCTGAACCCATGAGAGTCTATCGGTGATCGGGCAGCCTGAGGAGAGGCCGAGCTTAGGGGTATCCGAGCATGAAGAGATGCCGAACGCGTAGTGAATCGGGCTAGGCGTGCACCGTTAATAGAACCACACGGGTGAAATCTGAGCCTGGAGTTGATCATACACATTGTAGGCACAAGTTGAGGCGGGCCGACGACCAATCAGCCTTGGGTCATGTGGAGCTCGGGTGGAACGTGCCCACCTCCTTTACGGCGGATGAAGGAATCAGAAGAGTGGAGGTGGTCCTTGGTGGAACCGCAGTCGTGCTCGGCCTACTATAGTATGTATTATGCTTTCATGCGAATACGTACACCATGGCTCCTAGTAAGGAGGTATTGCGTGAAAGTGAAACTTGTTTTTGTGCTAAACGTTGCTGATGTTGTTACTGTTTTTCTATGCTGCTTTGGAAGAGTAACTGCATTCCTTTTACCTTTGACAAAATTATCAATTTTTTCCTTTCCCCTCAGTAAGAAGGGATTTTGCTTTCCTCTCTTGTGACAAACATGAAGGGACTTATAAATGTGGAATGTGCTTATTTTTGTCAAATCTTGTTGCAGATTGATGAGTGTGTGTCTATTTGGTGGAGGCCAAACTTTGAAACTATAATGTACGCCTACTGCCCTCCACATATCACAAAGCCCAAGGTACAGAATCTTTTTTGTTTGTACTTTCCGCTTTAATATTTTCGTTTTCTGGTTGAGTTTTGTGAAACCAGCTTACCAAAAAAGGAATTTTGCAATGCAGGAGTGTAAGAAGCTTTTCCTCATTCACTTTTCTAAAAGAGAATACTTTGCAGTACCCAAAAATTTGAAGCTACTGGTTGTTCCCCTGTTTGAAAAAAAGAACTCTATGACAATGTTCAGGTGAATTGACATTTGAGCTACTATTTAATCTTTTTGCTTATCTGATTATTGAAGGCTCTTACTTCATTGGGCATGAGCAATGTGTTTGAAATAAAATGTGGCCTCCAAAATGATTAAGTACGTTGAATATGCTTCTGAAAGTATTCTCATGTGAAAGATGGCATTTTTAATGGTGTAAGTTGATCAAACTTCCAAGTATGTGTGCTGTAAAATAAATAGGGTGTTTATTGCGTTGGCTCTGATATCTTCTCCTGACTTTTATACGGAACATTACACTCAAGTTTTTGAAAATTTTGGAAACACCCATTCACGTTCTGAAATAACTTTTTCCCCTTGTGATCGATAGTGACGGACTTGATTTGTTATTAGTGATAGTGTTCGAGACTGTGTTCGTTGATGCTTTCTTTGTGCATTTTGTGTGTGTGTGTGTGTGTGTGTGTGTGTGTCTGTGCTTGTGTATTTATGTGTGTGTGTGTAGGTGTGTACGTGCATGTGTGTGAAGTGGGGTGGTGGTTGGTGTAGGCTTTTAATGGTTTCTTATCAGAGCGACTCAGAGCAAGTGTCCTCTATGTATTGTTATTTGTTTTACTTCTTTAGGTGTTAGTTTTTTGATATCAAGACTTACGGGTGGTAATATAAAAGACCCTATTTTGTATTTACCCATTTATCTAAATTTTTAATGCCTTCAGATATCTTTGAATGCTGAGTGACAGCTGAAACATGGTTTTTCTTACTTAGCTACAGAGATATGAGCCGGTTTTATCAACAATTCCACCGCAGCTTTCCAGGTTCCATTTCAACATAATGCATCATGAAACAAGGTGCTTTCAAGTTTTAGAACATCATGTATTCATTTCGATTAAGGACTATCCTGGTTAGAAGACATGCTAATTGCTCAAGCTAATCCAACTTAGGATTGTAGTTTGCTGCTGCATGTATTATGTGGCCTCAAAGAGTTGTATGTTTCAGTTCATGAGGGTTGGCTTGGGTTTTTATGGATTTCAAGTTTAATGATGGGTTGGGTGTGCCTGTTTTATGGTCATGAGAGTAGGCTTGTGTTTGCTTCTAAGTTTGAAGAAATAGTAGGAAGCATACCTTGATTTGTAGCCAACACTGAGAGGCTGTTTTCTACTGTTGTTGCTGGATTGGAACTGAATGAGGAAGCATATTAGTGTTCATCAGGCTGTTTTCTGCTGTTGTTACTGGATTGGAACTGAATGAGGAAACGTATTGGTGTTGATCTCTTTCTTTCTCTGGTTCAACTACTGCATTCTTCTGTTTGCAGCGAGACAATAATTGAATGATGAACAAATTAGTATTGAACTTGTTGCAAATCTGTTTTGAGCTATGAAGATTAATCTTGATGAGTTGCGGAGATTCATGAACCAATGGGACTGAACTGCTCAAAATGGGACTGAATTGCTAAGGTTTTGGTTACTAATGGAACGGAGCTGAAGGAGGTTCTGAATGTTAATTTCTTGCTACTAATCTTGGTGGGATTAGTGGAGGAGTTTTGCTAGTCTACTGAGCCTGCAGCTTTTTGGAGGGCTGACTGTGTGCGTTGATGCTTTCTATGTGCATTTTGTGTGTCTGTGTCCCTAATTGATTACTCATGCTCTAATGGTAGTTTTGCCACCTTCAATTATCACTTCCAATCTACTGTTTTGTTGTCGACAAGGCGAGGAGTGTTACAGTTAAATTTATGGTGATATGAATTAGTCACATATGATTCTCATAATTTTAAGAACACCCTAAGTAACATGGTGCACGTATCTGCTCTCTTTTGCAAGACCATTGGAAATGGAGAGTTTGCAATGGATCTACTCGGAGTTATGCTTCCTGAATACGGTAACTTCTTAGTAAATGTTACTTGGGACTCCCTTTCGGTATTTCGGAAACCTCAGCAATTATATCCTAGACTATATCCTAGACTCCTACTGGTTTTTTGGTAATTCACTTTCATAATTATATCCAAGTAATCCTGTTTGTGGAATGGACATATTACTTGTTATTGAAAGTTGGTATACTGTTTAGTGTACTTTCTTCTTTGGTACGACCATTTCATGAAGTCATCACGAGAGTGCTTATGAATGATAACCGTGGGAATTATACTTATGACAGTGTAGAGTTATAACGTGCATTTGAAAATGTTATCTATTGTGGTGAATATTTAGCGTTTGGTTTTGTAGTTAATCGTATTTCTAATATGTTGTGTTCCTTTCAATAATCTTATATTTACACGTATGTGGATGACGCTCGGCAAAGAAGTACGTTTCAAGTAAAGAAAATTTGCGGCATGTGATTGTTGGCCTAGTACATGATTACATTTTCAAGAAGGGGGAATTAGATTAGTTTTTTTTTTTTCAATGAGTCTAATTAGTTAGACTCTTTTATGTAGTTTGTGTTGGAAAATTATTTTTCCAATCTAATGTAATGAACCTGTATTCAATATTGTACATTGACGTTTGGATATAGTTGGTGTTGAATGGATTAAATCATTTTTATTTCTTAAATGAAATTACCATGATCTTATTTGAAAATGCTAGTGTATTGACATTTAAGGAATTTTAAAAAAAATTGTAAAAATTGGCTAATATAGCGTTCTTAAAATGTTGTAAAAATTTTACATTCTATAGTGTTTTTCAAATGCTGTACAAGCTTCATATTCTATAGCGTTCTAAGAACGCTGTAGAAACTTTACATTCTATAGCATTCTTAGAACGCTGTAAAAAGTCCAAATTCTATAGCGTTTTAAAAACGCTGTCTAAAGTCTAAGACTTTTAACAACATTGGCTAATATAGCGTTTGGAAAAACGCTGTCTACATCATTTAATAGCGTTTTTCAAACGCTGTAAAATGCGATTTTTCTTGTAGTGATGGGGCTAACAAGCATAAAACTTACAAATTTTAGCTTATGCTACTTGCCGCATTTAGAAGACTTCTCAAGAAAATAATACTTGCAAGCACTGACCCGTGATATGCCTAGTCTAATGGATTTTATTATGTTCGAAAAAATAGAACTTTGTTTTACTTCTTATGCTCATATTTTTCTTGTTTTCTTTTGTCACGCCCTCGATTTTCAACATAAATAATAATAACATTTGATGA
>BPLS01000683.1:6169-58484 GCA_019656275.1 Rhododendron kiyosumense
AGCTCGTACTTGAAAGTTGAAACAAAATTGCTATCTAATAGGAACATTTTTTCACATGAAGCACTTACAATCTACTTCCTTTTCAGGTGTTGTATGGTGACTGTAGATATTGCTGGTGTTAATGTTTCGTTTCATTACTTATCCACCTAAACTTACTACATGGAATATTTACTAGCGGAAAAAGTCTAGATGGTAATATTGTGTTTTTAATGGCCCATCAAAAAAACAATTGTGCTTTTAATGTAATCGGAAACACTTTGGACTGTCTGTACTTTCATCACTCGAGTCATCAGTCATCACTGTCAACTTAAAGATGATGTCCAAGACTTAGATAACCATGGAAGAGCATTGTTTGTCCATTCATTCTCCATTAATGGTAACAAGACTTAGATTAACCATGGAAGAGCATTGTTTGTCCGTGTTGCTTTTGTTTTCTTTTCTTTCTAAGATTATCAACTTTGTTTCTTTCACTAGCCTGTACCTTCCTTCTCTACTTTGGTGATTTTCTTGGATTCCACACATGCTTATCCCATCTTACATTGAGTGCAGGATCACTTTTGTCATAGCATTTCTTATGATATTAACTAGTGCTGCACTCAATGAACAAGGAGGGGCAGAGAACATGTACTTTGGCTGCTACGTAGTGAAGCCTGGAGTCTTTGCTGGAGCTGCAGTCTTGTCCCTTGCAAGCGTGGCTCTTGGCATTGTCTATTATCTTGCGCTGGAGTCGGCAAAAATCAAGATTGGTTCATTGGTTGGGACTGCTGCTGCTCCCAATCAAAGCAGCATTGCAATGGGACAACCACAATTCCCTCCACCACAGTTCCCTCCTCCAGACACTGAAGCTCCAGTTTTTGTGCATGAAGATACATATATGAGGCGGCAATTCACTTGATCACCCATTTTGCCTTTGTTGAATGGTGCTAGAGGTTCCCATGGAAAACGTCTTGATGCAAAGGGTTTCTGTTTAGGGTGGGATTTGGGGGAATTAGTTCCTCATCTCCCTTGCTTTTGTTATTTGTTTTTCGTCACTAACAAAATAGATCTCTCGGACCAGACATGTTTGGAAGATAAAAATGAGTTTTCATTAAGCAATCATCTCTTTGGAAGGTAAAGCAACTAGGTAGCTTAGTTTGAATGCGCGTTAGTTGCCCAAATCAGACTGAAGAGTCTAGTTCAGTTAAGATTTCTTCCCCCCCCCCTCTCTCTCTCTCTCTCTCTCACACACACACACACACAGAGCCAAGTGATATTTCCCACCAAAATCTGGCTCACTCTTGTATTGGCACCCCCACTTCGAGTATGGTGATTGGAATGTGGTATAATTCAAGAATGGTTTGGTCAATTAAGCTGACTAGTTTACTTAATTTTTGATCAGCAAAACATAGTAAGCATGGATCAGACTTTAACCCAGCTGGGTTTAAAGAAACCCAGTCTGAGGCAGTGGACCTGAACCAAAAGACACGACCCAAGAACAAATCAAATCAAGATCTGAAACAAGAGACTTAATGTCCTCAATAAGAACTGCTACAGGTACAGCAAGTGCTGTACAACAGCCACACACAGACCACTTTTGCGTCCGTCTTGGGTCTCGCAAAGATGATCGGAGCCGCTCATTTTGTTCAAAATACTTCGTTTAGGGTTCCTATAAAAAATCACCAAAATCCGATATCGGAAAGGGTGTATACGAATCATCTAACTTTGCTTCAAAATTTAACTTTGAAACACACACAGAAATTAGAAGGGTTTTTTTTTTTTAATCACTTTTGCCTTGGCCATCAAACAAGCGTTTCTCCCCGGAGCTGTCGCCGACTCTCTTCCCAGTTCCCATAGTCCTATTTGCCCGCCGACTCTCTTCCCACGGTTCTATTTGCCACGTCAAAAAACGGTCTACACACAATTGAGTGAACTGCCCGTAATTCATGGGATAGTATTCTAAGCAGTACAACATTGTATGCCAATATTATAAAAAACAACGAGAGGCAAAAGAGAAGGGCAGAGACAAGATACCAGAAAACAAAGTCACTACAATAGTTGTCGCACTGCAAAAGCATATTCCTCTAAACACACTTTTTGCCACGACATATATACCATACCTTTGCCAAAATTTCCCCCACAAGATTCCTCTTTCAAAAATTTTCAAAAACTTTGCCTTCCCCGCTTTGGCTTTTTGCTTTTACTTTACCACTACATTTTGTCATTTACCATAGAAACCTGTAACCCACTTCCTAAAGAGAAATCAAATGTCCTATAACCCACATAAGGGCACTACATTCACTTCCTCGACCCGGGAGTGAATTACTTACACGATCCCCATACACGTGTCCTTTTACTAATGGACGGCCGTGATCCACGCGGGAGCTTCACAAACTAAGGCAGAAGAACCGAACACCTTGGACTTCTTGCCATTTAGAAGTTCACCAGAGTGATAAGTTAGAATAACTGAAGAGAAACCAAAGCCGCCTATGTCCATTCAATTGCGTTTTTACCGTTGCAAATCATTTAATGTATGTTTGCTATATACGTCTTGTGAAATAACTACAATCGTAAGAACAAGTGGCTATATATAGCACCCTACAATGAAATTCTCGTTCTGCCACTGCCTAGGCCTCTCGAGTAAGGAGACAAAGAGCATAGAATTGTAGTTCAAAGCAACAACAAAACAAAAAAAAAAAATTACTGGTTTTGTCACGATGAGTGACTGCTACTACATTAAAGTGACATTAGTATACAGGAAATGCCTAAATACAGGTCCTTGTCCCTTTTCTCTCTTCTAGCTACATTGTTCTCTCAACAATTTAACTCTCATTTTCTGCATTCTGCTTCTTAATTTCATCTTCCCTCTTCCTTTCTCTCACTCCTGAGAACCAAACAAGCCGCAGTCACCTAACCTCAGAGAAGAAATTACAAAACAACTTTGTCACTGCCTGAGCAAACACAGAAAACATGGACAAGAAGTTTGATTTACATGAACCTAAAAGCATATTTGTTTTCTCTTTCACCAAAACTCAACCCAACTGTCCCAGCCTTTGGAGAAGAATTGTCTATCTACAGGGTTTCTTTGACACATCCCAACACCACCATTTTCTGTCCCACTCAACGAATGCGGTTCAAGTGAGCAAATGGCTCCGGATTTGCCTTTGGTGCAGGTTTCGCCACTTCAGGAGCCCCGAAAACATTCCAAAACCTCAGAGTTTCATCACCTGCAGCAGATGCCACTGTACATCCATCTGGGCTCTGAATTAAAAGACATGAAAAATCAAATCAGAACAACACTTTGCACCACAAGAAACATAAAAGCTCTTCATTTGAAGTAAAAACTGCACCTGAGCCATGAAAAGAACTCTGGATGTGTGCCCAGTAAGCTCTGCTATTTTCACCATAGATGGGTACTTCCAAAGAGTGAGCTGGTTCTGAGTAAATCCATGGGAGCTAAGCAATTCACGCTCATTCTTGTTCCACAGCAGAGAACAGACCTGCGATCCAGTGTCGACTGAGTTCAAGCATGCGCCAGTGTGGGTATTCCAAAACTTTATGCACCGGTCACCTCCACCTCCACCAGATGCCAACAAGTTGCCTTGGAAAGGACACCAAGCTAGAGCTTTTACAGCAGCTGTGTGGTCTTCTAGCCTGTGGAGCCACTGGGTTGGTGAATTAGAAGAAGCAGTGGACCGGTCCCATATGTGGAGGAGATTATCATTTCCCCCACTCGCTAACTGCTGACCCGAGGCCGACCATTTTAGTCCACAGACTTCTTGGTGGTGTCCTCTGTAGGTCTCGACAATATGAGATCGTATTCTCACATCGTTGTTGACAATCTGACCGTCCATTCCTCCAGTCGTCAAAATGTGATTGTTCCAGTCCATGGAACCCACTCGTGACTGGTGGCAGCCTCTCAAGTTTCTTAGCTGCAGAAACAAGCATTTGATTCAGCAATGAACAAACCCATTAAGCAATATATCCATGGAAAAGTAAAAGGGACCATCATAAATATATATGTATGCAACGTACCTGTTTATTGGATGTAGAATCCCAAAGCTGTACATCAGAGTTGTTCAAGCCAATGGCGATATGTTTTCCATCAGGAGCCCATTTGACGCTGGTCACAGGTCCATTTTCATCATCAACGGTGACGAGTTCTGAGGTGGCACCATCAGTAGCATCCCATAGGTATACTGTGCTTCCGAGAGCAATTGCAAGAACATTGCTACTACCCCAATCTAATAAGTTCAAGTAGTAATCATCCAATAGGTCAGGAGCATCTAGCGTTCTTTCAGAAGTCTGCATGATCAAAGGACAAATACTTAATACGATTGACAAAGGGAAAACATGAGACAATTCTTCTGAACTCACAAAATCTTGACCACAACGATAGAACTGCAGTTGATTTAGTTCATAGCTTTAACAATTTTTGGTCCAAATAACTATGTTCAAAACCACGATTGCAGTAAGGCAACTATTCCATGTCCTGATTCCAACCTAGTTAAGCCCATTGGATGCTCAATCTTAATGTAGGAAAGACACATGTTGGCCTGTGACAGTAATTAATAAAACTAAAAGTTGTGCGGGAGCATGACACCTTGAACATACTTTGATGCTCAATCTTAGTCCCAATTTCATCATTGTCCACCAATTAGATGCCAACTTCCACCATAGTCTAAAAATTGGAACATCAAGACATGCATACAATTAAACATTGTACCCACCTGTGGAATGTACCGACGGGCCTTTGTGGGTTTGGACTGTTGAACGCCTGAGAAATCATGTGGTATGGCCTCAACTGGGGTGGGGGGCTTGTTCTTAAAGGCCAGTATCCGGGTCCGATTCATGTTGAAGGTTTCCGCCAGTTGCTTACGGTATGCTTCCCTGGATGGAGAGCTCACTGCTGGATTCTCCTTGCCTTTCCTCCCTTCAGTCAGCATGTAATGTGCATAGTCAAAATCCATCGCTGAGCGGTTCGGTATAAATCTATCCAACTGCAAGACATGACTCACAAATAAGACTAAAAAAACTCACAATAAAGGCAGGTGATGTTACAAAAATTTTGTTAAATGAAAATGTGGATGCAGAAATTTACTCATGAACAAACCATGGCTTCGCAAATTTGATGATCTGAACAGACCCAAATATACATGCCCAATCAAGCATAAACCCTAGATTTAAACTAGAATCAAGAACAAAAAAAAACCCATCGAAGCCCTAGTTTCAAAAATCCAATCGCGATCAAACCCTAAGTCAATAACCTATACAAAACCCTAGAGCGGAAGGATGTGAACCACCTATATAAACATTAGATATAGACTTGAATCAAGAACAAACAAAACCATTAAACACTAGCTTCAGAAATCCAATCGTAATCAAACCCTGAGTCAATAACCTATACAAAACCCTAGAGCGAAAGTATGTGAACCCCCTTTAAACATTAGTAAATAAAACCCAAATTCCTGTCTAAAGTATTAGAAAATACAAGTCTGTGTACACATAAATAAACATGAGGCTACATACATATATAAGTTGCAACAACAATATTACATACATTGTCTCGAGAATTTTTCCTTTGTAGAAGCTGATCTTGAAGGGGGCATCGGGTTCGTGTCTTCACTGCAGAAGAGTTTGTGGATCCTGCATCCATAATGAGAGAGAGAGAGAGAGAGAAGAAAAAACAAAAGACAAAACCCTGCAAAAACACTAGAGAACCAAGACTAGAAGGCAATTGTTAGATTAAAAAAAAAACCCAAAAGAAATCGAGAAAGATGTAATGTAGAGAGTGAAGAGGATGTCAATCGCTTGAGGCACTGGTGATCGTTGAGCGTACGAGGGACGAGCTGTGGCTGCAGAGAGAGAGAGAGAGAGAGAGAGAGAGAGAGAGAGTTGTTGTTTGAGAATCAATGAAAGATTTGGCAGGTATTTATCTCTATTGACAGAACAGAAACTAGGGTTTTGTGTGGGTTTGCAGGTTTTGCTTCGCTGGTGATGACCAGAATATAGAAAGTGGCAACGGCTAATTGGTGAAGTAGCCGTTGGAAACCTTGAGAGTCCTCGTTCACGTCACGTGGTCCATGCGTCTGGGCCTTAACCCTTCTGGTTGTTTTGGGCCTTGTGAAATTGAGCCCAACATATGGAAATGAAATTTAAAAAATATTTCCTAAAAAGATCAAGGCAGCACAATTTCAGGAGAGAAAAATTTATTCACGGAGGAGCCATGAATAAGTTTTAAGGAGCTCAATCCTGCGTGTACAAAAGCATTTCGGATTATCCGAATTGAAAACAAACTACTACCGGTCAGAAATATTTATTATCGGTCAAAGTTTAAAAACATATCTCAACCATTAATTGCCAAAAACGGATGGCTGTGATTGCGCAGCTCTGTGAATAACTTACTCACGACTCCTCTGTGAATAAGTTATTCTCATTTCAAATTATTTGCCAATATATATTTGGTAACTCTGGTGTCCAAACTTGCTTAAACGCATCTTGATTAATTCTGGAGACTAATCTCATCGTCCAGTAGCGGGGGCAGATTAAAGTTGGGGCAAAACCCAAAATGACTAGCCCTGAAGGAGAGTTTGAAGACATTAGGAGTGAGCAAATTCTCAAGTCTTTTTGTCTTTTACCACTAGGCCATGCTCTCATGTGAGATGTGTGAATAATTAATTAATTATAGGAGTGAAAAAATTATGCAATTCATATCCGGTGACCTGCATTATTTTTATAAAGTTGTTAAATAACCGTAGAAATAATTTTGCTTGCTCAATGGTAGGCAAGGACGGAACCAGGATTTTACCCTAGCAGTGGCGAAATGTATACTAAAAAAATTTAGCGGTGGTGAGACTATATAAACTGGGCATAATTTTTTGTTTTACATATAATAATCGCATTTTCTAAAATTCTTGTCGTGGCGGTTGCCGCCACTAGACCCCCTTTGATCCCATCCTTGATGGTAGGGGCAGGGTGGACGCCACCAAAAGAAATAACTAGTGTTTGCTTGCTCAATGGTAGGGGCAGGGTGGACGCCACCAAAAGTACGGAGCGGGGTTAACTGACTCCGTCAACATTAAGGGTGTGGCTCATAGTTGTCAATTTCATACCGACAAGCTTATCATTTTCTCTATTGGGTACATATTGGTATCTCAATTCCAATCCGGATTGACCGGAACATATATTTTGTATATTTTTAATATCATTTACAAATAACCTGAAAAACTTGAAGTAAAGAAATAAAATATATCCTAACACCTTGATGTACCTTGATATTAGTCATAATAACAAATTAAGGTGATTAATTTAACATGTTACAGACTCCAAATTTTGTTGAATTACCTTAAAATTTAAACCATTTTTTTAGCAAAAGAAAAAAATACACAAACTTTTTTGGTACCGGCTGAAATTTCGGTACAAGCCCGATATCGATTGGTACAGTCCAGTATTTTGGCCAATATGGAACACCCAGGTATGTGTACCATTTAAATTAGGAGACTAATCGGTACAGTATGGTACGGAACTGACAATACTAGTGTGGCTTAATTTAGTTGCAGAGCCCTTGGCGCCACAGTGATAGGAAGGAGTAATAATATGGGCCGGTCGATCTATCAATCTCGAAAACAGACTCAAGATATTTCATGAATTTCTCTTGCAAGCATAAAGATTGCTTTCTCCAATAACCTCGTTGAGTTGGATGAGAAGTGCGTGAGAGTACATGTATGCACCAATGTGCGAATACTATAACTATAGTAAGGTTAGTTCAGTCACTTGTTCACATGACCTAATAAATACATGTAACATAGCATCAAAAGTGATGATTATTCCACAGCAACGCATTCCACCCGTTCAAACAATCACAGACACCGTTGTAATCCTTGGGGACAAGAATAGGTTCAGGCAATAACAATAAATAGTACAACAATAACAGTACTCATGTAATCCCCATGTAACAATCACTTGACTATACCTTCTGATTCGTCACTTGTTCAGTGATGGCTATAGATGTCGAAAAATAGAGCTTTTATGGTGTCGACAATTATCAGTGGGCTTGTTGTGGCATCAACTTTGACTATGCCTTCTGATTCATCAATCTGCAGCATATCTATTTGAGATTGCAGCAGCTTAGCAGGCATGAAATGATTTCCTTCCTCTGCTCTTTTCTGCAGCCTAGCAGCAAGCACCTCAGCCCCAGCATCCAACAAAACAAACTTCATCATACAAAAATAGCTCCCCGGTACATAATTGGGGTCAGCAGATCTGAGAATTTCTCTATACTGTTTCTGCAACGCTGAACATCCAAGAATCATGGTTTTTCGACTGACTAAGCTAGCTCTTAAGGCATCCCGAAGCAAATTAAGCCATGGAATTCGGTCTTCGTCTGATAATGGGATTCCTTTATGCATCTTTTCTGTTGTGCTTTACCCGATCAAAAAATAAAATGGAAGATGTAGTTCTAGAAAGAGATTTTAAACATCAAAGGAAAATTCAGTTCAAAATAAAAACTTTGAAAAGAAATTGTTAGTACAACTTAAGGTTATACCTTTGTTTGATTGTGGGTGGAAATCATCGGCATCAAGGAAGCTGCAATTTACTGCTTTTGCCAACATCTCACCTACTGTTCTGTCAAAACACAAGTGCAATGCAGTAGTTCATTAGCAGAAACTAACAGTTTGAAAGGGGGGAAAGCGAGACATTAGACGAAATTATGCTATAAGTTTGTGTGCCACAGAAGTTTGGATTCAATATAGACTTTGATCACAATCTGACATTGGAAGAATGAAGATGGCTATTGGCCTTGAATTTTTTTCCCAAAGAGAGGGCCATGCAACAAGGAGCAATATGTCTTCTGACAGGTATGAAATATCATACTGGAGTTTATTGTCAAATTTGATGCCCAAATCAAATCCTGCAATTTACCAGGTGACAGTAATTATATTGCGGTACCGGGAGGAAGTAGTTGCTTGTTGCATCAGAAACTGCTTATATGCAGCTTCAGTTCAAGAAGCCTCATGCCAGTCCCTTTCCCTCGGTTTTTTCCCAGCTAAACAGAAAGAAATGGCTGAGCTAATGCAAGAGGGATTCAAACAGATGCTTTTTGGAAGCCAAGGTTTTCTACCATTGTAGTTATCTGGTGTAATATCTGGGTTCCAGTTCTACGGCTGCTAAACCCATACACCCATTCCCCTCCTACCAGTATTTCAACAAAAAGATGTTCTTCTGTCCTTGTATTGTTTAGCCTTGATGCCTTTCACTTTCATATCTTTTCGTTCTGTCCCTGAATCCCTCTACTCAATTTGGGTAGCAATAATTTAAGCTGAGCTTTCAAGGCAAATTAACCAGAAGAGGAGAATTAAGTACGACAATTTTGACTAAGGCAACAAATAGATTGAAGACTTACGATTTACCAGCACCACTGACCCCCATAATCACAACACCCATTCCTGAATCAGCAACAAAGGAAAGGAATGAAAATAAAGACCAATAACAGCATCCTAAGAGCATAAGGCAAAACATTATGCACAACTGATGAAGAAAAGCTCCTGATCAAGGAAATGAGCATATTGAGTAATGTATGTAGAAAAGAGAAAAGAACCTTCAGAATCAGCAGCCATGTTTGCTTGACAGACAAAAGGGTGTATGCAATCTGTGAAGCCTCGAGGATATGAAAGTTCAAGCCTTCAAAACTCAAAAGCCAAACTAAGGAATCAGTCCTTCAATGAACAAGATGATCTAGATTAACAAAACCTTCGACTAGCTTTGGGCCACTAATTAAGGATCTAACTTCAATTTAATACTTACGCATGTAAAATTCAACTCTGAAGTTATATATATAGACAAAATAAAGATGTTAAAACAGAGAGCCGGTCAAATTGAACAATCCCTAGCATATTGGACGGCAAGCAAAAATGGATTTATCAACCTCTACCATAATTGAGCGGCTCCCATCATTTGTGTGGGATCCCAAGGTAGGTCCCACACAACCTGGTGTGTGGAGTGGTGTACCCGTAGTCGGACTCTTTCATACACGTGGGATGCAAAAGTGGAACTTAATGCCGAATATTTATCTTGAAAATCCAATCCTTAAATCACTGTTTTCCACCACTAATCCCCTAAAGTGAAGTCAAAATTGGAGTCTACTACATACGGCCGACAAAATCTACACGGCAGATGCTCTCATTCGTTCCTAAAGTCAAATTCAACAAAATCTCATTGTGATATCTAATAAAAATGGCAAATTGATCGATTGCAGTGATTGGAAAAATCAATGAGCCTTGTTTGGATTGGAATTTGAAATTTTTTAAAAAAAATAATAGGAGTAATGAGTGGAGGATAATGAATAGAGAGATAGAAAGAAACGTTGAAAGTAATGGAATCTAGGGAGAATTTTTTGAAAAATTCTTTTTAAATTTCACAGAGAACAAGGCACAAGGATTCCAGACAGAGCTTAACAACTTGATTTCGGACACAAATGTATATACATACAGGTTAACACAGAGAGAGAGAGAGAGAGAGAGTACCGATTTTGGGCGGCTCATCGGTTGAGAGATCAACGAGAAATTCGATCGTCGTCCGTGTCGTAAAAAGCGTGAAGATTAGTATAAAGAAAAAAGCGTTATACCAAACCACGCTTTGAAGCGGTACATCCGTACATGTTGGCTGCAATAAGACATGAGTAAATTACAGTAAACCCCCCTCAACTAATCCAAATTTTCACTTAACCCCCTCCGACTACAAAACCCAACAGTGTGCACCCTCTAACTATCCAAAATTGACACTTAACACCCTTTTGTTAGGTCTCCGTAGGAAAAATACACCGACGGCCGTCTCCGGCCACCGAGGGGCCGATCCGAACCGTCCAAAAATTTTAAAAAAAAAAATCGAGTGGGCTATTGTGGGAATCAAAGGCATCCGACATGCATAGGTGCTCGATCCAAACACCCCAAGAATTTAAATGGGGTGTTTAGATCGAGCACCTACGCACGTCGGATACCGTTGATTCCCGCATTAGCCCACTCGGTTTTTTTTTAAAATTTTTTTGGACGGCTCGGATTGGCCGTCCGGTGGCAGGAGACTGCCGTAGGTGTATTTTTCCTACGGAGACCTAACAAAAGGGTGTTAAGTGTCAATTCTGGATAGTTAGAGGGTGCACACTGTTGGGTTTTGTAGTCGGAGGGGGTCAAGTGAAAATTTGGGTTAGTTGAGGGGGGTTTACTGTAATTTACTCTAAAGACAAAAGCGTTATGCGAAACACGCTTAGTATGGGCCTATTGGGCCTTGGTTGGGTCGGGACTATCACAATTTTAAGCCCAAAATAACGGAAGCAAATCCAAAAAAAACTGTTAAAGTGGCCCAATAAAGAGGGCGTGGTGCTAAAACGCGCTTTATACTCTGTCGGCCCCCTATTGGACTTCGTTTAATTTGGGAAAACTCCCCTTCTCTCTCTCTCTCTCTATAATTTCGTCAGAATCTCGAAGGCCCCGGCGAAAACCCAAGAATAGCCATTGGATCAAACGGTCCTGCAATCCTTCAGCTGTTCTCACTTTTCAGGTGCTTTCTTGCATTCTTTGTATTGCTTGTTAGTAGCAATTGTTAACATTTTATACAGAAAATTCTCTTTTCCAAATTACTTGTAACAGATACACACCCCCTTCTGGGTAAAGTTGAACTGATCCCTTTGTTTTCTAGGGTTCCAAGGATTGAAATCAGTTTCTTTAGCTCCTGTAATAGTATTGTTCTTTCTTCTCTGCTTTGATAGGTGGAATATTTTGGAAGTCGGGGAAAGGAAACGAAAAGAAAAGAAAAGAAAAGAAAAGAAAGGAAATGTGAAGAAAATATATTACAGTCTCTTGTTTGGTTGCAGAAAGAGAATGAAAGAAAACTAAGTGGAAAATGATTTTCTTTTGTTTGGCTTCAAGAGGAAAATGGAAAGAAAGTAAAGAAAAATCAGCCTTCCACAGTTCCACTTATATAGAGTTTTCTTTTCTCTCCCATTTTCTTCTACCGCTGTTCCCCTTCTAGGATTTTGTTTACATTCCTTCATATTTCTTTTCTTTTTCCCTAAACTAGGAACCAAACAACCATTCTTTTCCCTAGTTTCCAAACAGGTCTTTTCCGTTATCTAGGCAAATGGGGTTTCTCTTGTGGCTCCGATCGTCCTTATGTTGAAAGTAAATGGTAGTGTTATTGTCAGTAACCGTATGCTGTATTGTGGCTGATTAATACCAGGGGACCTTAAATTGAACGTCAAAGATTTTCAAGAATTTGAAGTTGGTTTCTAGTGTCATCCAGTTGAGTTTACTTATCGTTGGACAAATAAGCAGATACTCGTTAATTCAAAGGCTAAATGCATTGAGCAAATCATTTGATGCTAAACTAATTGTAAATTTTGGATGTCATGACCTGTTCTTTTGTTCTTCAACTGGAACACTTGTTACTTACTGCTTCCTCGATTTTGCACTTGCAGCGTCATGAACTTGATAAAGGGTTTGCGTCGGTACAGACAGAGCATACAACATGATCCAAAACTGGATAGAGATTTTCTAGTACGGCTGTGGGTAGATGATAGAAAAATGATATCGTCTATGGAAAAAATGGAAAAAAGACGGTCAAAATCTAGGGAAAAAAGAAGGGATAGGGTTGTTAACTATGCAAACCATGAGGAAACGGGTTATGCCAAGCAGTCTTCTTTCCAGAACCCGTTTGAAAGATTTTTTTCGGCCTCATCTGCTGCAGAAGAGAGATCGTACGACCAAACAAAAAAAGTTCTGAAGCAACCACCTCTTAGCCAGCCTACCACTGGTGCCTTGAAGCCATCATCCCTGGAGGAGGTGAGTTGGGTTGCTCAATTGTTCTCTGTGGTTTGTCTGTAACTTTTAACCTAAGAAACATTTTGTTACCATGGACAGACTGATTTTAATTTCTATTTTTCTTGTTCTTTTGTCACTGTGACTTTGTAAGTTGCATCAAGATGACAACTTACTTTCTTTTTGGATTCATAGGCTCGCCTTGCACCTCTTCTTGCGAGGTCCAATTTGCTGATTACAAGGGATATAGAATGGGCAAATCTTGTATTTGGTTTTGAGCAGGTAACTCTTAAACCAACTAGTTTACATCAAGCTATAGAAGCATTTGACATACACCATAACTCTTTGCTTTCAGTTGAACTATAGCTATGTGTGATTGTTTGATTGTTCTAGAACAGTCAAGTGGTGGACAGAATGTTTTTGACTAGTTGAGTAAGCAACAGAGATTTAACAAATTGTCAGACTCTGGGATTGGAAAGATGTATTAGGTTTCAAGTATATGTGAATTAGCATTAGGTCATTAGAGAAGAGGTCTCTATTTTTAACCGTAAAAATGTCTTATGTCTTTGATTTATATGAGTGCAAGAATGATGTTTCTTCATTTCGAAGTAATTTTTGGGTAGCAGGTTACTTGGCACATTCATGTCTTATTGAAGGTTACTATTGCTCAGCTTCTAATCAAGTCTTCACTGGTACTTGTTATTGCTTGGAATTGCAGGAAAATCGATATTTAGTAGTAGACGTTTGCTACCCTGAATCAGTAAGTAGTCTTTCCACTTGTTTTCTACTGTCATGATGTTCAGTCTTAGATGCAGTTAGTTAACTATTGGAAGGACTTATATATCACAATTCCTTTAAAGTTCTGACAGTAGTTGTTTTCAGCCGGTGGGTTTGATCCGCGAACAGAGTAATTTGATTGCCAGACAGGTAATTCAATTAATGCCCAATCTGTTCGTTATTTCTTCAAAGTGTTCATGTATGTTTGCACTAACACTTTACTTTGGGAAAACTCAAACTACGTTTCCAAATTCTCTTTTATTTCATAATGCCTACGCCTATATTTAAGAAGCTTACTGAATCATGAACAGACAACAGAGATCATCTAGATGTTCTGTGGATACAATTTCTCCTTACTGCTTCATGTTGTTCACCTTGGCACTTTCAACTATTTTTCCACGTATGAGGTTTTTTGAAAAGCCTTTTGTCTGGTCAACCTCTTCAGTTGAAAAGTACTCCATGCATGTTTGATAATTTGGCCACCTTCCTTTGCCACTTTGGCTACACTCCAGTTAAAAGACTTTCAAATCAAAATGTTTTTTGAATCTAACCTGGGGCTGATACAGTGACATTAGCTTGTTTGAATACGAAGAGCAGATATAAAGTCATTTACCTGTGGTGACTAGAATCAAAGCCATTAGGAGGCCCCAAACCTTAATTGTTGACCAATGTCTCTTATGGTGCTGCTAATCTGGTACACTTTTTTCAGTTGGGCATCTAATCACAGATAATAGTGACTGATAAGTATTTGCTGTGATTTTATGGTACAGGGAATTACCAAAAAAAAAAGTTCAATTACTGTGCATACGCTTTGGCTAATTGCTATGTGCTCTTCATGTTATATTGCAGTTGCTTCGTATGCGGCGTCCTTTCATGGCTTACATAACTGATGCCTTGGGCAACGAGCTGTTTAGGGTGAGAAGTTGAATTGTCTTCTTTTTGTCCAGTTTGCTATTAAATTATACTAATGAATCTTTAGGCCTTACTTAGCTCTTAGCCTACCTTTAGGTCCGAAGGCCGTTTTGGTGGATAAACAGTTCAATTTATGCAGAAGTAGATGGTAAGGTATGTGAGTTGAAATTCCACGTAGATGTTTTGCTTTCTATTCCGGTACTAAATAATCAAGTGTTGCCAAGAATAAAAACAAGTTGTTAATTGTCGATTTTCTGTATCTAGGAGGTTGGTGTTGTTCACAGAAGATGGCATCTGTGGAAGAGGGTTTATGATTTATACTTGGGGTAATTATATTTGTGCCATTGAGTTCCATGGATCGATTGCTATTACTTTTTTTTGTTGTGGTGCTCAAGAAAGAATATGTTAATTTTTCTTCGTTTACATGTCAACCTTTTAAAAGCTTGGCAAAACTTAGTGTGCCAGTACACAGTCATTTCATCACGGAAAAAGATACTTCTCCTTTGGGTGTCCTCTGTGGCCTTTTCACTCCCTTTCCAAGAGTGTGGGAGCCTCTGCTCCGTCCTGAGAAATTCCCCATAGTCCTCAGTTGACGAACTAAATTGTGGTTTGATTCTGTAATTAATTTTGTTCAAGCCGTCTGCATCAATGCCAACAAGTTTTATATTGTCTGTGTTCTTGTTTTTAGGAATACACAGTTTGCCGTGGTTGAAAATCCTGGCTTTTGGAATTGGACATTTACTTTGAAGGACATTGATGGACAAGTGTTGGCTCAAATAGATCGTGACTGGAGGGGCTTTGGGTTTGAGGTTGCCTCTTTACCTTTGATATCATTATGGTTGTACATATGCCACGGTTCTGCAATGATGCCTCTCTGATGTTGCTGATATTTTCATAATATTATGATGTAGATCTTTACTGATGCTGGTCAATACGTGATCCGATTTGGAAGTGTCAATGCTAGTGCCGACAACGGTGATGTAAGTTTCCAGATCCTGCGCTGAAAGAAGTTGAGTTCCTTTAGTTGTAGTCTAAGTGCAGTTTAAACAATTTGAGACCTAGGGTTCAAGTTTCTAAAGAATCAGTGCCAAGCACAGATGAAATAACGTGGGATCACAGTTTTGTGTTCAAGGACATGGCACTGAAGACGTGCATTGGGGACCAAAATTATACTGCATTTAGTTTGTAATTATGGAGTTTGCTTCTGTAGGTTGAAGAGTTGGAAGTAGCTCGTCCCTTAACTCTGTCAGAGAGAGCAGTAGCTGTTGCACTTGCTGTGTCACTGGATAACGACTATTTCTCGAGACACGGAGGCTGGTAAGCTTGTTCACTATCACTTTGTGTTCCTCCACCATCAGTTTGTGCTCGATTATGATGCCTATTTGATTACAGTAATTGGGCTGGTCGTTCTTTCGGTCAAGTGTGATAGCTTTATTCATCATTTGTTTTTGTGTTAGTTTTCTTGCACCACTACGGCATAGTATTCTGGTTATGATGCGAAGTCTTGCCTTTCGAACTTTACTGTTGGCAATCAGTTTGATGGGGTTAAAAAACGGAAATGATTGCTGATTTTTTTCCTTCTCATTTTTTGCCAGGGGTATTCCTTTTGTTGCAGTGGGTGAATAACATTTCTTGTCACTGTGCCGATGCTTTGTTATTTCCGTGGTGGTGTTGCACAGAGATCTCCGTTTGGTCTCCCTTCATCTCTCCCCTTTGTAAATCCTAATGTTGCCCTAATTTTACGTGTGCATTTTGAATTAAGATTGTTGGCCTTGACATGTCTTCAGTGTTGATGGAAAATAGCCTACACATTGGTTTTCAAATTTGAGATGATGTAATTTTATCACCAACTGTTTATTTCATTCCATTCGTGAATTGTCTTTCCTTTCTTCCAGTAGGCGACGTATGCTTCAAGCCTTCAATTGAGCAAATCATTGTTGTTCTTTATATAATGGTCATCATTAGTTTATCAATCCAGCATTTAATGGATGTCAATGGGCTACTAAGCCAAGTATTGAAGGAATTCGCCCAAAAAAGAAACCCATGTACAACAACGCTGGGAAATGAAAAGTCCCTTTCCTTCTTCAACATCTTCGTAAACCCATGTACAACAACGCTGACTTTATCCGGAATCAAGGTTCCGTTTACAGTAGATTGAGGTTACTGATCTCATTAATGTAACTATTGCGGCAATTGCCAATATAATCTTCTGTATAGCAACTCACAGGAGGTCCCTGACTAGCTTTTACTGAAGGCGGCCAACCAACTCCTCGTATAGCCTACTGAATACAAGTTTAACAGGGATACAAGCAACTGCAGTTGGGCCAGACTCCCCTTTTATCTGCTCATCCACTTTAAAGTTATTGATACATTCTCTCAAATCGTTTTTGAGCTTCTTTTTGGTGCCAATTGAAGACAAAGCTCTAATTTTTTTAATGCTTTTCTTCTTTGGTTGCTTTCTTGAATACCTACGGTCTAATGGACGACGAATTGGCTTGTGACCACGATCTTCACCATCTAATTCTGCCAATGGATGTTGGTGTCGGACCCGAAATACGGCTGTCCTCCTGGCAGTTCTCCCCAAAGGTTCTTCCGTATCATCATTTTCTTCACCATCAGCTACAGAAAGAAGAACTTCAGAAGCACCATTTTCAAGTGCCTCAATTTGGATAGGGTACCCAACTATCGCGTTACCTGACTTACTCATCAAAGAAATCAGAGGGACATGCTCTCTTTGATAGTTCGATTGGACCTTAAGATCCACATCTACCAACACGGACTTCATCCTACCACCAGAATTACCACAGCCCACGAGTACAGGATCGAAGTAATTGTAATTGCTTGAATCCTCCTCCCAGGATCCTTTCACAACAGGGTGATCATTCAAAGAGAAGTCCTCCCAATCAATTATCTTATGGGTGAAATCATCTAAACCTTCGGATGTTGGATTTGAGGCTAACAAAGACCCTCGGTTGTCAAATGCACCTAAGTTGTTTTCAGTTAAATCAGGTTCACCCCAATTACTGCTTCCCCTCTCTTCAAGGTTTGTTCCACACATAGAGCTCCTGGAAACCTCAGTGGCCCTTTTGGAAACACCACAGTTGTTCCTTTTCCCTTTAAGTTTCCATTTCGATGCTCCAACAGGGTCATGACGGGAAAGGTGAGACACATCACTGGTGAGTGCCAAGTCATCGGGCTCCTCACTGCTTATGCTTGCATATGGCACTTGAGTTCCAGACCTTCCTGGTGATTTTGTTTCTAATCCAGAGACTGCAGCTGCATCTGAATAACCAAGCAGAAAGGGTTAGGTTGCCAGGAAATATACTCACTGAAAGACAACCCTCAAGTTCAACAACACTAGAGGCCAAAACTCAGTGAAATATGTAGCTAGGAGGTACAAACTACTACCAAAACCTTATGAGAGAGAGAGAAAGAGAGAGCATTATCGACAAAGAGAAAAAAAAAATCCCAAACCTGGTACTACAATCTCCTCATCTGCATCTGAATCCACCAAATCAGTCTCAGAAGAATCAGTTCCAGTATTTTCAGATGCAGTCTCTTCATCCAAAGCACCAGGATGAGGAAAGGTGCTCTCTTCAAACTGAGAAGGTGGAATCACCATATGATTGGTGCAAAATTGTCTATCATCCGAAAAATTAATAGACTCTCTTGGCAAGTCAACAAACCTGCCCCTCTTGGCACGGAGTATTACTCCTGTCTGCTCCTCTTTAGACATAAGCATAGGAACATTATCGTTGTCATGCCGCCAGGAGCGATGTACCGTCAAGTATGCTGTACTTTGCAGTACTTGATCAAGAGGACGGCGCCCATCACGTCTCCTAACAAGGGACTCATAGGTGAACACCTCATTTGACTTCATCCGATGGTCCAAATTAGTAATATTGTTGGCATGAACTGTATTTTCTGGGCTATTATCAAATCCAGGTTTCCAAGAGCCATTCGAAGCAACAGAAGATGCAAGTTTTTTATTCGAACGGGAAATCTTAAGACCAATGTTCTGCAAACCTCGCAGCCGAGGTATTATTTCAGAATTATCCTCATCCCTATGAAGAAGCCTTCCTTCTTTGACTTTCTGTGCATGAAGAGGATGATCCATGCTCTTATCCTCCATGGGCGAATCTAGTTTCTTAGAATGTGACTTGGGGTGGACATGTTTGCCACTGTCCTTGCCCAAGCATTCTGAAGGTGACACTAACGCCTTTTCTACTGGATCTGATGATTTACTGCTCCTACTATTGGTAGAACATCCTAGTTTACTATATTTTCCCCCCAGCAACTTCTTCTCAAGTTCAAGAGCATGACGAATAGCATCTTCCCGACGCGCATATTTCTCTCTTTTATTTGGAAGCATTCCGATGGAAGATTCAGCCCTTTCAATACAATCATCAAACTCACCACATCGAAATGCCTTCACACGCTTGGACTTCTCCAAATTGTACCAGTCCCTGATAAAATATTTATGAGGAAATAACATCACAAACAAAAACACAGAGACAGCAGGAAGTTTAAAGGGAAGCAGTCTCCCGACTCGGCCCTCAGCTGCTAAAAAAAGTCAAAACTCCCTTCATAAGAGTAAACTACAAGTAATCACTAATTCTTTCCTTGAAGTTTGCAACAATGGAAGAAATGAAGACGTAAGGTTCAAGGCTGGCAGTTGGTTAAGAATATTGTATGTGCTTTTTCATGAAATAATGTAGCACTATCCTTTAGAAATTATTCATTTAAGCATTTACTAAATGCTTTCTATGGATTTTGGAAGTCACTATGTAGTTCAATAAAATCTCATGGAATTTATGAGCAGTCCTATTTCTGATCCACAACCCAATCGCAGTAAGTGGTCCTGAATATAGACTATCTTCACTCACTGCTAAAAAGGCTTTCACCCAGTCATACTACAAACTCTTAAACAAGCAAACTTGGCTATATCTCAGCTTCGGAATGGGAATCTTGATAAAACACAATGGCCATTGGCCAAGCTGATTTCTAAAGCTACATCAGCTCAAATTCAAGTTCAGCTAAATGTATCCCAAGGAAAAAAGTTCCTAAGGAAACCGAACTGGGTCCATTTCTTTACCAAAAAAAGGTTCCATTTACATTCATGATTCATTCTTCTTTTACAGCAACATAGAATAGTGGAAAGCATACATGCTCCTGAATTTAAATTGCAGAGTACATTTTTACACTCCCCTAGACATGAGTTAGGCTAAACCAGAAGGTAAACAGCAGCGGACAAATTCATTCTCATCAATGAGTTCAAACGTTCTGTCTGCCAAAATACCCTTCTTCCCTTTCCAATCAAAATCAAAAAATGAAAAGAGGACTTAAGTACAGCGAGGGCCGTACATCAAAACTCAAGACAATGCAGATTTTTACTGGAAAAACATCCTTCCTGCAGTAACAAAATAAGAAGTAAACTAAACCAACACGAGATGCACTATCCAATGATTTCATAAAGAAACCACCCGACAACCATTCAACTCAAATTACCAAACCCATCAAACAAAACAGCTTATTATTATTTAAAAAATGAGGAATTAAAAAAACCAAAGTTAAGCTCCACAAATGACGGTCAATCTTTATTGTGCTAAGCCTAAAAGGGTGGAGGAGGGGCGACCAGGCATGGAGATAGGGACTCAAGACCCGCGGCAGGTCCAGAAGGGACCAAAGAGCCATATCATATACAGCCCCACCAAGTGCTAGTGGAACCCAGCCTGGAGGACAAAGTTCGAGGGGGGCGTCGCTAGCATGAACCTTAAAGCTCTTGACCACCCAAACCACTCGGAGTAAGCCGTGAACCACTTGGCTACGACCCTTGGAAGCCAAATGACATTCAATCTACAAAAATGAGCAAGTGGGCATAGCTAATGAAATGAAACCACAAGATTCAAGTCCAAGTCCAAGTAGACTTACACAGTGGCATCTTCTCTTCCAAGAAGCTTGACTGGAGTCCCTGATCGCGGAGACATGAGATCATGAGCACCTGAGAGCTCCTCTGGACCCACTATCGTACCAGGCCACCATGACCCATTCCTTCTCCTAACCCAAACTACCGCTCCAACACGGCAATCAACCACCGCACCCATTCCCTTTTCCAGACTCATCTCTCTCTCTCTCTCTCTCTCTCTCTCTAAAAGAGTTCACTTTTTTCAGCTCATTGGACTCTCGTAAAAAAGTTAAACCGTTGACGATCCTTACAAGGCTCGAACACCCAATTTCTCAATCACTGCTACTTGCATAACTGTTGACGGTTGACGATCATCGAAGAGAAGAAGAGACTTCTAGCATTTGGAGGTGATGGGATTGGCGGGGGGTGGGCGGGGTTTGTAAAGCTAGGATTTTGATTCAAATTTGGGGAATTTTCAGTCGTTCGCTTGTTTCCTTGCTGTTGGCTTGTTCTGCTATTCAGCTGTACGATTCAGACTATTTATCGGTTCTCTCTCTCTCTCTCCAAACAGGTCATTTTGGAGGTCCAGATAAGGTACGGTTGGAGCTAGGGTTAGGTTATCGTTCCAAATTTGGAAGAATTTCCGAGAAAAGGAAATTTCAACAGGTGGTGTATGCTGTAAGTACAACTAAACTTGCCAATTTGATTGGGTGTGTTTGACCGACTAACTTAAATAATAATAAGTATGTATTTTTAAAAATTAAACTTGACATATTATGAGAGAATGATCTATTTTGTAAATAAAAAAAACTAAAAAATAATTATAAGAATATTAACGGAACGAGCCTATTGGCTCAATATTGAAAGAATGAGTAGTTACTTTATTTAATTTGAATTATTGACTCAATAAGCCAATAATCTAAATTATCTTTATACGAGTAAGTCAAATGTGAAAATTAGTTGTATATTTTGTTGTTGGGTTCTGGACGATTTATCTAGTATGGCTAGGAGTAGGACCATTTTGTTCTGATTAAGTAATAAGTGTTTGGTAATACTATTATTTTACGTTTTACGTTCTCTCATCAAGACAAACAAATAATTTGAAAATTTTAACAAAAAACAAACAAAAAATTGTTGAATAAAGACAAAAAAGGTAATCAAATTTTTTCTAATAATATCTTATGACCAAATTAAAATTCTTAACTCGATTTATATTCTCACCCCATTTTTTGCTGCCCACTCCTTAATGGATAGCAAAAGGACAATAATAATAATAATAATAAGGTGGATATATGTGTCTTAAAATTGTGTGAATTTATAAATTCCAAAAATCTCAAACATTTCTCTCAAAAAAATGGTCACTTTTTACGTGACGAATTGGTTGGAGTATATAAGTGTAGCCATATACTAACATAGTAAGTGATACCTAATGAAATGGTTTGTAAAATCAATTTCCGTAGTAAGTAATGACTACGTTTTTTGGTCGAAAATTCATAAAATCATATCATTTTTAGCGAATCCATCTTATTTTTTATGGATGGTTTTGAGGATTAACCTATTTTTCAATCCACTGGTGTCCATGTTTAATTGAGCATACTTATGCTACAAAATTAATTCTCTCAAAGTATATGTTTTTATTTGATTAAAGGGCTCAGTTTTTCAAATCCCATATATTTGGAGCCTTTGGATGTTTTTTTAGGAAGAGCAAGAAATACATTAATAATAAAAAAAAGAAAGAGTACAGTTAGATTGTCACCGTTACATTAATTAAGACTTAATGACATGCGACCGATGAGCCTTTGGATTTGGATGGATGGCCATGATTGATTTTCCCTACACTACTCAAAAGGCTCAGATTCAAGCAGTCCTAATCAACTCTATGGCCGGGATCATTTCAGCCTTTCACTTTTTGTCCGTCTATCCGTTCATCTGCCGTTCAAGGGAGATCATTTCTACCGAAATTTTCTAAATCTTCGTACCGAAATGCATTGCCGACTGTTTGATCACACAATCTAACGACCCAAAATACAAAAAAATTCGATGTAGAGGATCCACCGTGCCGTCGGTTTGCTTTGTTCTGCTATCTCGGGAACCAAATCCCATAAAAGCAGTTTTCAACCTTCATTTTTGAGGTTTATTTTAGAGCCCGTCCCATAACACCTCCTTGAAAAATAAGTACTTATTTTACATTTTCAAACTCAAAAATAATGTAAACGAAAAATATTTGTTTGATTTTTTTTGCACTGTTTAAAAGATTTCAATGAGATCTATCAAACAAGATCCATATTACTAGAAAAATTATTTACGTAAACACATTATTAGTCGCAGTCTTCCTCGGGACCTCGGCAGATAATGGGTATTGCTATTGACTAACAGAAATTGAAAAATTAATTAGGAGACATTAAAAACAGAAGAATTTAATATGAACCCACCACTACTAATTCTCGAGAAATCACTGACCCTTCCACTTCTCTCTATCCCATTCTTGCTTTAAATTGCTTTGGACCACTTCTCTGTTCCCAATATCTATATTGACCGCTACCGAGCAGGTACAGAGCAGTTGGTCCAGTTGTTCATATCAAACATTGATAACAAATATTGCTTAAAACATTCATAAAAAATAAATAAATTTTCGAGAGAGTTATCTTTCATTTAATTACAAATATTTTGTCCAAGATATTTCGTAAGTGCAGCTGGGCAAACTCAAGATTATAATCTTCTCTATTATGTCAAAAAAAAAAAGAAAAAACTTTCATTTAATAATCATGGTTTCTAGTGTTTTTTTTTTTAATTTAAAATTAACTATTGGGTTGTTCTATAAATTATTCCGAAAACTGGTCTTGGAAATAGTTTATCCGAAAATGATTTTTCCTAATTTTGTTTCAAAAGAGATTGGCTTATTCACGGAGCCGCGCGATCTCGGTCGTTCATTTCAGCTTTAGACGCTCCGGATGTTAATGCTGTAAAACTTTTCCAGAAAAGAGAACCCTTTTCTGAAAAAAATTCATTGACATTCGAACAGACCAAAACACGAGTGGACGGTCGCAATTCACCTCCTTAAATATCTGTTAACCGAACCCTCCATTAAATAGATTTTCTCTTTCCAAAAATCAAAAAACAACTTAATGATGACGACCAGGGACACGAATCGACTTCACCACGGCCCGGCCCAGCCCAGCCCAAGAGCCGTCTCATCTAACCTGGGATAAGAAAATTTCAAATTTCAAACTTCTCCGCTCCAACGGTCGTATTCCGAAGGGCTTTCCCACAACTATATATTACCCCACCCTCGTCTCCACTGCAGCTCTCCCGTTGCAACCTCAGCTCTCTCTCTCTCTCTCTCTCTCTCTCTCTCTCTCTCTCTCTCTCTCTGGAATACACAGTAACACCCTCGTTACTCCTCGTTAAACCACCAATTCAATCCCCATGGATTTCCACAGCCTCAAGAGGAGAGATCTCCAAGCCCTGTGCAAGAAGAACAAGATCCCGGCAAACATCACCAACGTCGCCATGGCCGACGCTCTCACAGCTCTCGATGTCGTAAGAATTTGTCTATCAATCCCTTATAATGCATTCCCAATATTTTCTTGAATTTTACATGTAATTTTCTTGAAATTTTCTTGAAATGAACCCACGTGACCCACCAACCAAGTTTCAAGTTTTTACTAGAATTTTTAGTAATTTTTTCTTCAAGATTTAAAATAGCATAACTTCGCCCCGCCTAAGATCGTTTTTTGAACAATCGTATACCCGCCCAACCAAAAGTTTTGGCAAAGATAATATGTTGTTTTTGGCAATACTTACATTTTTCTCGTAAAATTATTATTTTGCTTTTTAGATAGAGATGCACTAGATTGTACTATGTAATTATGATTGTTGAATGATGATATCTTCGAAGTTGATGGGTTGATCGAAAATATATTTGATTATCTTTTTTATTGTATCTTTACAATCTGTATAAGCAAAATTACATCGTATAGATTTCATGAATATTATGTGTTAATAGGTTCAAGGGATTGAAGAATTCCTGAATCCGTCCTCAGTTGAGTCACCAGAAAGGACGGTGAAAGCATCGCCGTGTGTTCCTCGTACCGGTGGTAGAACAACTACTAGTCGAAAATCAATCAAGGAAGAAGCTGCAAGTGTCCAGATTTCAACTCGGGCACGCAGGGGAACAAGAAAGGCAACCGCAGAAGAGGGGACACCTGGGAATCAGAAGGAGGAGGTTTCGGTTCAGAAAATGTACTCAAGGAGATCAACGAGGTTGTTGGAGAAGAAAATGATGGAATTGAACTTGAATGATGAGGAAAGGATCGAACCAATTGATTTTGGAGGGTCTGATAGGGAGATGGCTAATGGGATGGAAGGGAATGTGAAAAAGCATTCTGATGATTTGGGTGGAGTATTGGAGGATCAGGGTAAGCCTATTACATGGAACAGAACAATGTGGAGTAGTTTCTTAATCTTTTGTTACCTCCTTTATCTTTGTGATCCAAATTTGTGGTTGCTTGGTTCTGGTTTTCTGTATACATAGGAGTATTTCACAAGGCACAACTAAAATGGATAACTCTTTAAACAAAAAGGGAGGTAACTTGGAAAAATAGACTTATGTCTCTTGGTTAATAATCCAATTGATTACGGATTCCACTGGTGATTGTTTACAATGCAATTTGTGTCTAGTTTTTTTTTTTTTTTTATGTATTCTGACAAAGCTTATGTTGCAGGATTGAATCAAGAGACAATATCAGATGATCTTCCCATGAAGAACGATGATTTAGAAGATCTTTTGGACAAAAAGTCTGATGATTTGTCAGAGAATGGAAGGGAACTGGAACAACCTTCTAAGGTACTTGATGAATCAGATATTGTTTTGGTTTCAGAAGAAAGCGCAGTTGGGTTGACACCGGAAATGGGTGAGGATGTTGATGATGAAGTCAGTGACGCAAACAAGGGTAAGCTTTTCTCCTTTTGTACAGTTAGAAACTATGGTGTCCAGTCACAGAATAAGTGACTCATCCAAAATGTTGTTATTAAGTACAGATCAAAAAGAAGATGATGATGGAGTGGGTTCAGAGGGATATGCTGAATCTGATATTCTGTCTGGAGAAAACTCGGATAAATCTCGAGAGTTGAAAGATGAAGTCACAGAGAAAGAGGGTAGGATTTATCTCTCCCTTCTTCTTCTTCTTCTCATCATTTCCAACCACTTTAATTATCTGAGTGCATTCGTAGTCAATCATAGTTTTGGAATTTTTGAAATATAACTGCAACTTCGTTACAGGTAGTGATGATTCTGGATATGTTGCTACAGCCGAGTGCTTGGTGTCAGAGAACGCAGAAAGAGTGTTTAATGCTGAAAAAGACTTGGGTTCGAAGGATTCAGCTGATATCGTGGAGCCTGTTGATGATGTGGTGAGTGAAGATTCAGGAAAAATTGAATTGGGTACATTGACTTTAAGTGTCTGTGCTGCTGCTGAAGATCAGACACAGCATATTGAATTGCAAAACCAGGTCATCATAATGTTTGATATAATGTCTGTGAAAGATACTGAGGTTTTTGATCGCCCAACCAAGAGTTTTGGAAAAAGTAATGTTATATTTTACCTTACATTTATGTAATACTATTCTGCTTGTTGAATAATGGTATCTTACAAGTTGAATGGGTTGATAAAAAATATAGATAATCCTTTAATGTTTGCCCACCCAACTTTGAATAAGCAAAGTCTATGCTGATATTGATTTCATGAATTTGATGTGTTAATAGGTCCAAGGGATGGGAGAGCTCTTGAATCCGTCCTCTGTTGAGTCACCAGAAAAAACAGTGAAAGCATCACCGTGTGTTCCTCGTACCGGTGGTAGAACAACGACTAGGCGAAAACCAATCAATGAAGAAGCTGAAAGCGTCCAGATTTCAACTAGGGTGCGGAGGGGAACAAGAAAAGCAATCGCAGAAGAGGAGGAGAATGCAAAGATTGATGTTGCTTTGAGTGAACGGAAAATGGAGACACCTGGGAATCAGGAGGAGGAGGTTTCGGTTCAGAAAATCTACTCACGGAGATCGACAAGGTTGTCGGAGAAGAAAATGATGAAACTGAACTTGAATGATGATGAAGGAATGGAACCAATTGATTTTGGGGGCTCTGATAAGGAAATGGCTAATGACATGAAAGTGAGTGGGAAAGAGGATTCTGATGATTTTGGCAGAATATCGGACATTCAAGGTATGCCTATTTACTCGTTTGCATTTGTATCCAATAGAAACATGTGGATTATTTCATTTTTCTTTTGTTACCTCCTTTTTATTTCTAATCCAATAATTTCAAAAATGAAAGCAATAATAGAATGGATATCTCTTTAAACAGTTTTCTGTTTACATACTTCAGAAAGTACTAATAAAATGGACAACTCTAATTGAAAGTGACACCTAGCATAAAGAATAGGACATCTAACTTCGAAAAATAGACTTATATCTCTTGCTTTACCATCCAATTGAATACGGATTCCACTGGTGTTTGTTTACAACGCAATTTATATCTAGTTTTTGATGTATTCTGACAAAGCGTCTGTTGCAGGATTGAATCAAGAGACTAAAACAGATGACTTGTTGAAGAACGATGATTTGGAAGATCTTACGGTTGAAAAGTCTGATGATTTGTCAGAGAATGCAAGAGAACTGGAACAACCTTTTGAAGTACTTGATGAATCAGGTATTGTTTTGGTTTCAGAAGAAAGCACATTTAAGTTCACACCAGAAGGGGGTGAGGATGTTGATGAACTCGATGATGCTAACAAGGGTAAGCTTTTCTCCTGTTGTATAGTAAAAAGCTATGTTTTCCAGTACCAAAATAATTGACTCATCCAAAATGCTGTTACAACGTTTTGTACAGATCAAAATGCAGATGATGGAGTGGGTTCAGAGAGATGTGCCGAATCTGATTTGCTGTCTGGAGAAAACTTACAGAAATCTCTAGAGTTGGAAGATGAAGCCCCAGAGAAAGAGGGTAGGTTTTAATCCCTCCCTTCTTCTCATCATTTCCAACCACTTTAATCATCTGTGTCCATTCTCAGTCTATCATAGCTTTGGATTCTGGTTAGCTTTTTTAAAATCTAACTGCAATTTTATTACAGCTGAGTGCTTGGTGCCAGAGGAAGGTGAACAAGGGTTTAATGCTGAAAAAGACTTGGGTTTGAAAGATTCAGATGATATCAAGGACCCTGTTGATGATTTGGTGAGTGGAGATTCAGGACAAGTTGAATTCGATACATTGAATTTGAGTGTGTCTGTTGCCGCTGAAGATCAGAAGCAGGATATTGAATTGCAAAACCAGGCCATCATAGAGTCTGATGTGATGATGTCTGCGAAAGATCCCGAAGATGAATTTGATCACGCTGAATATTCATTTGGTTCCAACCAGTTGAGGAAGAATGAAGAAGAGGTGACTCCCAAAGCTGGAGAAGAATCTGATGAACTAGTTATTGAGTCTGGTAACAAAATTGAGGCCACCACTATCGAGTTGAGTAACGCAATTGCTGAACTTCCAGTTGACATGCCATTCTCAACTTTGGCAGTTGATCCACTTCCAGAACAGATGTCATCTAGTTTGCTCCAATCAAATTCAGACCGCGCCATTTGTCCTGCTTCTGTAACACCGAAGAAGAAATCTTCTGATAAGACACCAACCACAAGCCGAAAGATCAGTATTCTTTTGGATGAAAACAAGGAGAACATTGACAACAGCGTGAGAAAATTGGATCTTGCTAAAGAGAAGGGGAAGAAAGAGGATTCATTAAATGATAAAAGTCTGAGGCAGCTAAACAAGATGCTCAAGGAGAACATTGACAACAGCGAGAGAAAATTGGATCTTACTAAAGAGAAGGGGAAGAAAGAGGATTCGTTAAATGATAAAAGTATGAGGCAGCTAACCAAGATGCTCAAGGAAAAGCTGCAGATTTCGAGCAAAAAGAACATCCATGGAGAGGCAAAGGTGAAGTCACAAAAAAAAAAAAAAAACAATTTTTGGTAAATGGTATTCTTTTTATGAGGGGTTTTGTGTATTGACAGTTGTTTCTTTACTGAATGGCAGGTAGGAAGGGCTAGACCAGCTTTGCAATCCCTGTCGGAGAATCGCTTAGCTGCAAGTGAACCTGGAAATGAAATTTGAAGTGGCTGCTACATAGAGAGAGGTGTTGTTGTTATGGGGTTCAAACCTTGGTTTGCCTTGTTTATCACTTTGGTGTTTTCTGTTTTTGCAATCCCTGTTGGGAGAATCGTTTAGTGGCAAGTGAACCTGGAAATGAAAATTGAAGTGGCTGCTACATAGAGAGAGTTGTTGTGTATGGGGTTCAAACCTTGGTTTGCCTTGTTTATCACTTTGGTGTTTTCTGTTTTTGGAAGTATCAGCTGATGATGTGATTTATATAATTGAGAGATTTTGCATCTTTAGTTGCTTATTATGGATGCCATTCTTTGTTCTCTTCCCTCATCTCTCAAGTTTAACTGTTACAACTAGAGTAGTAGAACTGTCACAAAGAAAAGAAACAGAAAAGGATATATCTTAATCAATTCACATGCTGCAATTTATCTATTAAAAAAAAAGTAAAAAACTAATATGGCGTTAACTATGTGAAATGTATACATATGTTAATCAAACATATTTGCAATTATGTTATGGAAGGAGCAAATTTTAAATTATTGAATAAAATATTTCCCATGGAAAGAGTCTGTTGCTTAAGGAACCTCAATGCTAGCTAATAGAGTTTGGGATGCTCTTATCTTTATGACTTTGACACCTCGTCCATTTTAGCAATTGACACCCCAAACAACGTTGGTATCTCAATGGCTCGGACTATGGTGAGTTACAACAAAGAAGTACACAAGCCTCATGCTCAGAATGAAAACTCATCACTTAGCCTTGAAGAAAAATGGTATACATGTTTGCAGAGGATTTGAGAAGATCTCACCGCTAAGTTTCTGCTATGACACAAGAAAGAAATATTCCAAAGTACCAAAAAAAAATAATAATAACACCAGAAAGACACAGCAAAAATTTAAAACAATAGTCATCGTCGTATTGCTCAAATTTGAATTCAATTTTTCTCATCTCCAAAATTTGAATTCATAGAGAGAGGAAACCCATCTCTCTGATCAAATGTGGAGAGGAAATCAACATCAGCTAATATGTCCGTATAATCCAAATGGAGAGAGAGAGATCCTGTCAAAAGTATTGCGTAAAATTGTACACATTTTTAATAGTGGTTTCTCCGGTCATTTTGGAAACACCGTAAATTCTGACAAAACAAAACCATTTACAGCTTAACCAAAACTATTAAATGCCATTGATCATGGGCATAACCTCATAACACTTTTTAAAAATGGCATAACAAACCACTCGAAGGCTTATCACTTTTTAAAAATGGCATAACAAGTGTTATGTCATTTTCATAATAATGACACAACATAACCATTCGGAGGCATAACCGGTATGTTATGATGTCCTCTTTTGGCGGTGGACACCATAGCATTTGCATTTTTGTTAAAACATCTCATGCGATGTTTATTATCTAAATTCTTTAAAATTCAAAAGTGATTTAGTTCAAATTGTAGGTCTGAATTCTAGATGCTTGTGATGATTACATGGATCTCAATCCCCCAGATTAATCCTTGTTTTAGAACTTTGAGTATCCACTTAGGCTGTGCTTTGTTCCTAGATTTGTGGAAAATGGTAGGGAACCCTAACTATATTCGGGGATGATAATGACAGTTTTAAATCAAGTCAAATTACAAATGCCATGGCCACTTCAGTGCAAATTATTTTTCGAACAGAGGCGCCCAAGAAGAAGATTTATATGCAATGTAGAGAGAGTGTTCTCACTAAAAGAATACATTCAATCTTAGGCTGTGCTCTTCCATTAAAACTTTCTGACATATACATAGAGCAATTTACTTTACCTGGAAAAACAAAATCTCCAACAAATGTTGGAGTTTCATCACAAACTACTGAAAGAGAATCCCCTTACTCTGCTCTTCTTCAAAAGTAAACCGCGATCATTGATAATGAGAGGAATTCGGAAGAATGGAATTTGTATCTGCTGCGTCAATTACATTCCCATTAGCAATTTCAGGCTTCAGAAGTTTTGCTCATTATCACAGAAGCGTAATTAGAGATAGTTGACTCTGGGGATTGTCGCAGCCTTCCAATCACCGGGAAGAGGTCAGATGAGCGAAGAAATTCCCTGCACCGTGGATGCGCACACATCTTGGCCAACGAAAAAAGAGCTATCTTTAAAGGTGACTCGTTTACAGCATCCTTCCTACTTGGGTTCAAGGCCACCACAGAACAGTCGGATACCAACTTCAGTAAAGCCTGAGATGTATTTGTTTCCCCAGTTAATCACAATACACCAGTTGCATATAAATGGTTTCACCTAAGTAAAGCTGGAACATGGTTTCACGGTGAAACTTTCACCTTTTACCAAGTGACAACTTGATCTACATTTTCATCCCCGTGTCATGGGCAAGGGAGGACAAATAAATTGACTATAAAGTCTTTTGTAAATGGAGTACAATTCTTTGTTTTCTACACGTAAAGATGCAAACATGCATGATATTAAGTGTTGCAGTGGACAAAAATCAACAAAGAATTGGCTTAGAGAATTCAAAAACATTCACAAGGCAGGATTTTGCACTAGCCATGAAGTGTATTTGGGAGAAAAAGATTGGCTTTTAGTAGTGATTTAACAGGATTTAGAAGTACTTTACACTTCCAGAATCCAGCTCCACTGAATTCAGTCTATTCAGATAGCTTCAAAACTTCACGATAGTACCATTTTGTTAGCCAAAGCACAAACAATCAACAATGAAAAGCTAGCACACGGTATAGCATCCAAGTCATAGTTTAAGCATGTCCACAAACCTGCAGGGCTCCTTTGGAGATAATATCGTCACAAAGCTTGTTTGAATTACGAACCAGGTTACTTAAAGCACCTGCTGCATTTGCTTTAGTTTTGTCCTCCTCAGTTGAAACCAACAAATTTGCAAGTTGAGGAATGGATCTCCTCAGCTCGTCATATAGCAGGTCATTATGGTAGGCAGCATTGCCAATCTAGAAAAAAAGGGGCAGGAAATGTTTACAAAGATGAATGCCACATGCTTAACCATTCAAAGCATTGAATAAGGTGTAGTTAAACTTTGTAGCAACAGATTGTAAAATGCATGACTTTAAAAGTGGAAAGGATCTTACAGCAAAACAAGCAAATTTTCGTGTACGTTTGTCTGAATCTGCGCATCGATCGATAAGGAGACTAATGATTTGATTGTTTGCCTACAATTAGAATCAGGACATTAAGGTAACACCAATTGTTCCAGCCGCCGAGAAACTTCAAACAATGATAAAAAAGAATAGCTTTGTCTATAATTTGTTCCAGTATCATAGCAATGAAAGAACACTCGACATGGTTTTAAATGTTACAAAACAGCCCACCATGCACTACTCACCAGTGAACTGTAGAAATAGGCACTGTGCCGACACATGTTGCCTATGGCACTACATGCCTTTGCACGTACATTGGGATCTTCATGGGTAAGAAAGTGCTTTAAGAACTCCAACATATCAGCCCCGTTAATGTATTCATAAAAAGCCTGCATAATCATATAGTTTAGCAGGGAAGTACATTCTCTTCATCCTCAAATCCAATGAACTAGCATTGTAACTGTTAAAGCATCCAACTCCACACCAATTGGCTAAGAGTGGAGAGGCCGCCCAGGCTCATGCTCATATACTAGTTTTGGAGGAGATAATTAACCAATGTGGGACAAATCTCAACAGTAACAAAAAAGCGGTATTTAGCCGAATAATTACTTCTCAGAGGACAAACTAGATGCAGGTCTGAAACTCTTTTTTAGTCTTTATAAGTGTGCACAGTGAAACTAAAATGCACAACAGCACTCCCACATTTATGAGGTATATGAATAGATGTCTATGTTTGTACATGCAAGGGGTAAGAAAAACAAAAAAAATTCAATGCTTCATGAGCACTGAGGATCCAAGATGTAGACTAAACTAGAAAAACACATTTCAGAATCGTGCAGGTAAGTTACAATGCATGGGTTAAATCTCAACAGCAAAACAGAAAATTGCTTCCATTGATCGAGGTAGTTACATAATGCACATTTTTATATCTGTGTCCAGTTACTCCTCGTGGCACTATAAACTGATTAGTAGAAGGCTGTACTGTACACATTTCTATGGACCTTTCCTATGAAGCCTGTATTGCTTCTCCAGGGGATATAGAAAATTCCCAACCCCTTTCATTTATCGTTAGACCAATTTGACATTTGTACTGAAACCATTTTAAAAGGGCTAGAAGTTGACCTTGTCCATTCGTGCTAGATCTGAGACTATCATAAGAAAATCCAACATGACCTCTCTAGGGCATGAACTGCTCAGCAACCTTCTCACTCTGCCTGGATCCAACAAGCCTTTGCCCAAAAGTTGAATTGCAAGGGGCCGATGGCCTGTCATCTTAGCAAGAAATGCAATGGGCCTTGCCACATCTTTTATCTCCATATGTTCCAAGCACCGAAGAATAATCCCAGGGACTCCCACCTGTAACTCTAGAATCAGTAATGCAGAAACCAGTGCAGCTGAATAGGCTATGCAACAGCACAACGGTAGCAAGACGTAGTCACGTAGCATCTAATTTTCTTGTTCATGTTAAATCTGAAATGTACTTAATAAATGCTTTTACCCTTGCAGTTCTGGAAACCAGAATTCTCCAAAGGAAGTGTTCAAACTTTGGGAAATCCGCATAAACTTTTTGTTGATAGATGACAACTTGCTAGGCTCTCCACTATAACACCCATTTTGTAAAAGAACTAGCCAAATGCATATGGACTAATAATGCAATTGCACTTACATATGATTCAGCAAGGAAAACACATATTTTTTGGCAGTGTCAATGCAAACACCCTTCTTTCTCCTAATATGAAAGAAGCAAAATAAAGTAATACAATGGACAAAACAAAAGGTCTGACCTCCAGAAGGATCTGAATATACTTTGCCATGTTTATCTCAATTGCTTTTACCATGTCCTTGTCCTCCATGCAAACTTTCCCCCCAGGTGAACCCATATTAAGAAGGAATCCACTGTTCACTGAAGCAGTGGCAGATGGTAAGCCAGGAGAATTCTGTACTGCAACAAAAGGAAATGCTAGGAGGTCGATCACAGCATTTGTTACATCTCTAATCCCATCATTCCCCCCACTAGGCCCAGTCCAGCATCGAACAAGCTTAAGATGTGTGTCAGATATCAAATCAGAGATGAACTTGATGTGTTCACTCCTAACCAAAATCTGACGAAAAGTTGAAACTCCACCAGAAAGACATTGACATATTGAAGAAATTGTCCAAACAACCCCAAAAGGTGATAGCCCAACAAAATCAACCGCACGCTCAATTCCCTGAGAAGAAGCATCGGAATGGCTCTTTGCCAACAAATTAATTAGAAGCTGAGGGATGCCACTTGCACACAACTGTTGAACGGCTAATGGCCCTCCCCACTTCAGTCTAGATTCCAACAAGCCAACACACCCATCCCTAAGGCCATGCCAGTAGGAGAGCATACCATTTAGAGACGGCTCTCCTCCCTTTTCATTAACTGGTAGAATCTTGAGGTAGTCACAAAGCGTGGCGGTTCGGGGGATCAAAGACAAAGCTGCTTCTGATAGGGAAGACTCGGAGGGAGTTCCGCTTTCAAGGGACAGAATAGATGCAAGAGCCAGCATAGAAGATGAACAATGAAGCTGAAAGGAAGTCTTCATCGTATCATCTGAAGAAAAATGATGGGCAAGAAGAGAAAGTCGAGAAAGCTGCTTT
Organism: Rhododendron kiyosumense; assembly: GCA_019656275.1. NCBI lineage: Eukaryota > Viridiplantae > Streptophyta > Magnoliopsida > Ericales > Ericaceae > Rhododendron > Rhododendron kiyosumense. The sequence continues at coordinate 40,423 of BPLS01000683.1, forward strand.
TTTGAAGACGAAGTAAGCATAAAAAGAGCGGAATTCCTTCCAGATGACTTAAAACCCTGGGCAACAGTGGCAAGTATCAGACATGAGTGTAAAACTAGGACAGATGGATTGGCTACCCTGGACTTGGCATTCCCTTCAGTTTGTGGATCCTTATTTGTAGATGCAGCACAAAACGACAGTATAGCAAAAATCTCTGAAATAATTGTACCATCCCCTCCTCCACTGACAACTGTGGTAATGGGTAAAGAGCTTGGTAGACCACAGAAAACACCAGAAACAATTCCATTGTGGACGCAACACCTCAACATGATCTGAAACACCATAAAGCTCCATTATCTTCATGAATGAGACGTTGTGAAAGACTATACATAAGCATCAAACAAAATGCAAAGACTTTCAAAATCATAATCCGCTGCTAACAAATGCAATAAGATGGCATTACACAATGTCCACTTTGGTGCCTAAGCACGCACTATTATGAGGATAAATGGTAACATGGGAGTGGAAAACACGCGTGTCAAGGGAATAGAAATACAGACAACTAGAAACTACTGATGCTATCAGTGTGTTTGCAACATCTTGGGCAAAACAGGAAAAAAGCCTACATTACTAAAACATACTTTCCGCTAATTTATTACTATTTGCAAGTGAGGAGCTTATATCCGTTGATAGAAGAAATTGGAATACAATGCTTCAACCATATTTTAACTCCATAAACCATACAAATTGCCAATAAACTATTGAATAGATAAAATTCTACACAAGCAGATTCAACCCACAATTAACAATCACGTAGGCTACTTAATAGAGAAACATCAGAAAAATGAAGCAGGAAATAAGCACCTGGAGAGCAGCAGACTGGGCAGTTTCAAGACGATGGCGAAGACAATAGTAAATAGCAACCTGTGTGGCTTTGGATTTGAGGAATGCTTTCGTCACTGCATTGACAATTTCCTCTGATTCTATACCAATCAGTGAACCTTGGTTGTTGTCCCCAATATCCAGCCGGTGCAAAGAATGGCTCCGTAAAGAATTTAAGGGGAATAAATTAGCATCCCCTTTTATAGAAAGAAGTTCAAATGCATGTGTCAGTGACCAAATAGCCCTGCAAGCTTCACACGCAGCACGTAACAAATGCGAAGAGCCCGACATAAGACTTGAGCCTGAAATTGCTAAGCACGAACACAAAAGGTCTGCTACGCCTGATGTTTTAGCATGGTCCAAAACTTGTTGAAGAATTTCAGACACTGTTGAAGGAGCAGAAACCCCCTCAGTAGCCAAGGTCACTCTAGATGCTTTGAGACCCTGAGCTACACGAGATAACATGACAGCAATGCAAGCAACGGACTCACATAGAACTCTTCCAGATGCATCATCAGTGCTACCAACTACCTAGAGGTTCAGAATCATGAGAGCTAAAAGCAAATTCCTAGATAGCTGATACAGAAAAAATTCGTAAACCAAGAAAAAGACCTGTGAAAACAATTGCACAGAAGCAATCCAATGCATAAGATACGAACTCCCCATAGAACCTCCAGAATTATCGACTAGCTTCTTAATGATTGTGAAGCTCTACACCAGAAAGATTAACCATGTCAGCACCATTAACAACAGACTGCAGCTTGGAGTCAGCAACAATACAAAATGTTATCTGAGCATTATGAGTTAAGGATTCACGGGCTTTTAGCAGTTGAAAATATATCCATTAATAAAATGAAATATCCCATAAAATAGAAGGCCTGGCAAAGAAAACAATGTGATATGGGAAAATTTGCCATGCTAGCTCTCATAATTAACTCCTCAGTTTTTCGTTATAAGTATTTCAGTTAGGTCCAATACTGGCACTAATCATGATGTGTAATACTGAAGTAGCAAATGTGCTTTCAGACTTCCACAGATAGATGAGGTTCAAGCAACAGAGAGATGGTGATTTTCAGAGAACATCTCAGCAAACTTTCAACAGCAGTACTCCAAGCAATAAAGCCAAAATGGTAACCAAATGCAGGAAGCAAAGCTTTCTTAAAAATTAGCAAGGATATACCTTTGCAAGTATGTCATTAATATCAGGAGATTTAAAATTCACTATGTTAGCTGTAAACCCAAGAAGCTCATGTATTATTTCATCAAGTATTCCAGAGGAATTGATAGCACCAGCTGCAATTAAGTTCAAAAGGATCCTTAGTGATTGGTTTGAACTAAGAATATCTTGATCCCTGGAAAATAAAAAGAAGAAATTAAACCAGTGCATAAAAGAAGGATAGGCCTCCAGTAATGCAAAGAGCACAGTTGAAAGAAGAAATCTTAAGCTATTTTGCTGCAACCGAAACTATACATGTGATGGTAGTACAACATTATCCATCCCTGACCAAACTCACCAGCTGGATATTTATCTAACATAAAAACCCACAGTAACAATCTTTGATAGTCTCTGGATTCAGCATCAGATCAAGAGACGGAATGCATCAACGTAATTTATAAATACATGCACCTGATTTACCTGCAAGAATTTTCTGCTCCTCCACACCAGTTCTTTAATGGGAGCAAAATAACAGATAATGCTTCATTATCTTGACCAATTAGTTTTGCCCCCTTGACCGTGCGGGAGTTATTTTCCAACCGGTCCAAGGCCTGGCAACCTGAACAGAGAAATACCGTGACTATGAGTTTCCTGTGATCAGTACCAAAGTAAAGGAACTAATTAAGCCAACAAATGATCAGAAAATTAAGCCAACTAAAATCAGGAATCAAAACACCCTAAAAAGAAGCAAATAGAAAGAGGTATGGGCTATGCAAACAAATAGTTCAACCAACAGACTTCATGTCCTAAGCAGAAAGCAAACAAACACAACAGAGAACTGTCCATGAATTTTTTTTTTTGAAGGTAGAAAACTGATCAAAGTTCACTCAGCTCAGGTAAAATATGGCACGAATCTAAGGTTACAAACGAAATACAAAGAGCAAATTGCCACATTCAAAGGAATAACGTCGTAAACAAACCCCATATGCCAGAAAGGTCCATTGAGCTTAAGAAAGCTCTTGAAGAGGTTAAAGAACTTATAACGTCGTAAACAAACCCTATATGCCAGAAATACATAACACACACAGAAAAAAAATAAAGAACCAAAAGATATAGGGGGAGAATAAAACTTTGGTCAATCTAGACAATTTAGCGACCTGACGGCTCAAAATCAGCAGGAACTGTAAACCCAGGGAAGTCCTCTCTTGGTGAAGAATTCTCCATCCCTACTTTAGGATAATTTGATTCGGGATCACTCCGGAGGCACTGACCAGTACCATTTCCAGTAGCAACTGGAGATTGGTTTTTACCTGTAAAAATGTATCTAATGATGGTTAGTGTTAGACTCACTAGAACTCTAGTTACAAGTGAAACACAGTGCAGGCCTTACTATCAGGACTTGCACCAGCAAATCCAGCGGGCATACAAGTGTTTCCTTCTCTCCAAGCTGCATTACGTTCCCTAACTGCAACACTTGCAGCACTAATCTCCTGGCAACAAATGGAATATTAAAAGCATTATCATTTATCCATTGTATAACATGGGACAACCATTCTCCAAAACCTTACCTTGGCTTCCAGTTCCTCCAAAGTTTCTTTAACAAATGGGTGTTGTAGAAGAGAAGGCCAAGTCAGTCTGTTTTGTGGTTCCTGTACCCATGAATCAATAGATTAGCTACATAATCAACTGCTTCAAGAAAAGGCCACAAGTAGGCATTCAATAAGGACAGGAGATTAACAATGTACTACCTTATTAAGCAAACCTCTAAGGAAGCTTTTGAAATTTGGACTCATGTTGTCCGGATATTTTACTGGATCCTGGAATGGAAAACCAACTTGCCTCTCAATGTACATAAATTCAGATCTTAGAAATTTATGCAGATTCACATTTACCTTAATGATGTGCCGGATGAGTGCGTAAACTGAATTAGTGTAGAATGGAGGCTGGCCAACAAATAGTTCATACCTGACCATGCCAAGATCAGCTAGATAACATTCAAGATGACAAACAAACAAAAGGAGGCAAGAAAATATGGAAACCAGGTAAAGCACACATACAAAATGACTCCAAGAGACCATAGATCAGCAGTGTGGTTATATGGTTGTTCCCGTACAAGCTCCGGAGCCATATATAAAGGAGTCCCTGAAAATTTTACATGCAATAGCGATACGCCATGACCAAAACTGTTAGTAAAGGATACCAAGCTTTCCCTTCAATTGGGACTTTGTAAGCATCACCAAAACTTCCTTACTAACCTTTTATGGATCTGAGTACCACAGTATTTGATGACATAGCACGTGCAAAGCCAAAATCACAAAGCTGTGTCAAGAAACAAAGGATAGAATATTATGTTGAGTACCTATCACAAGGATACCATATGCAAGATTAAATATCACCAAAAATAAATAGGCAATGATATTGGACAAGAATAATCCACACGAGATAAACCAGTACAAAGGAGAAGCTCATGATATTTGTTTTGAAGTTTTAGATTAGTTAAGTTTTGGTACATAAGCTTCATATCCCTAGACTTATATATCGCTCAATATACTCAAACTACAGTGGCGCTAACTATGAATACTCCCGGAAGTAAGGATAGAGTTTCAAAATGTTACCATGAGAACCCTAATGAAACTACACTTTAAACCAGATTGAGATGTGAGCTGAAACATAAAAACAAATTTGCATTATCATTGAGACCTTTACAACAGAACCAGCGCCAATGAGAATATTTTGTGGCTTCATATCACGATGGATTATCCGGTTGGAGTGTAAATAATGCAATGCTCGCACCTGAAATTTTCGAAAAGACAAAAGTAAAAATTAAGCGAAAGTACGTGTGTTATGAAATCATGAAATCACAAACTACAAGAGGGAACCAACTATTGATTTTCAACCAAACAATAACATCTGGAGAGACAAAAAAAAATGCAAATAAAACAACAGAAGAATAAAGTACCAACTGTTTTGCAATAGCCTGAACTTGTTCTTCAGGCAAGCACTTATCATCCTCAAGAATCTCAAATAGTTCACCCTACATATTGATGAAAATTATGAACCACCCATGCATCTAAACAGTATGAGCTATTTATTAATATTTAATATCTTTGGCAGCCAACAGTCCTAAGTTATGAATAAGTAACGTGCTATACAGTACACATGAATTTGCCCCAAAGAGAGAAGCAGTAATTACTTGAGCGAATTCAGTGACAACACAAAACTCTTGTGGGCTTTCAAAAGAGTCCAGCATTTCAATTATATTTGGATGCTTCAACTTTCTCAGAATCTGCAGATTTTTGCAAACAGCATGAACAAGAAATTATTAACTTTGTTGCGTCAGTTATAAATATCGATCTCATAACAACTACTACAGTCAAGGCATGAAAAGGATAGATCCTATACCGCACGCCATGAGGCATGAGCTATTTTTCTAAATAGAAAGTAAAAGAGAGAAGACATGACCGCATTGATTTCGAGAACCAACTTCTTTTGATATTAAATTTTCTACGAATTAGACCGTCCAAATTTCAGTTGTCAATAGATAGCCCGCTGCCCCGCCAGAAGCGAAACTATTCTACCCATAACTTTTTGCATCAACATTACATCAATACGTATATCATCAATATAAAAGGTTACTGTGTTCATAACACGACTTTTATGGACCCAATGCTACAAAATGCCGAAGTTACCTCAATTTCCTGTCTCAAATTATGAATGTCCTTCTCACTTTTACCATGCTTAAGGATGAATTTCATTGCAACGGTCTGAAACAAATGCAAAATAGAACTGTCACCGTCAGAAACGTGAAGTTACCTTCAAAGTTCAAAGCTAATACAAGTATACAACTATCAGTGGATATTAAAAGCGCATAGCACCTGGCCAGTGTACTTTCGTCTTCCCTTGTATACTTTCCCGAAAGAACCTTCACCCACAAGCTCAATTACATGGTAATTTTCCACACCCATCTTCTGAATCTTCAGTCAGTTTTTTCCTTCAGATTCCTGAAAAGAAATAATCAAATTTGAATAAATTGGAGACAAGTGCTGAATTGTGTCCAGTATAAAAACCATTATAAGCACAACGACCTAGGTTGTTGTTCTGAATCTTCAGTCAGTTTTTTCCTTCAGATTCCTGAAAAGAAATAATCAGATTTGAATAAATTGGAGACAAGTACTGAATTGTGTCCAGTAGAAAAACCAGTATAAGCGCAATGACCTAGGTTGCTCTGCTAGTTCTTTATTAAGCTAGTTCGACTCCAGTAGAAAAACCATTATAAGCACAACCACCTAGGTTGTTCTGCTAGTTGTTTATTAAGCTAGTTCGACTCGATTGTAAACCTATCATTAGCTATTAAAAATAGTCAAACGACTGCTACGTCCCTTCACTGTAAAAATCGCGTAGACACTACTACCGTAGGAAATTAGGAGCAATGTAAGTCAAACATCAGGGCCGGCCCTGGCAGAAACCTATAAATTCTCTGCGTCAACTGTTGCTCTAAAGCTATTCACTCCTGATGTGTGGATCGGAGAGTTTATTTACTAGATTACAAACATTCTATGTTAAGCATCTAAATTACCGATGAAAAACAGCACACAGAGACATGGACGATGAGAGAGAGAGAGAGAGAGGGGGGGGGAAACGTACCTGATCGATTTAAAATTTTGGGCGGCTTCTGATGCTGAACGGATAGAAACTGAATATATAGTGCAACAATTACAGAGAAGTTCCTAGAGTTTAGTTTGTGTTACAAATTACTGCCTAAAATTATACTTTCTTTGCTTCACATCCCATGACTTCTGATTTAACAACAATATCAACCCTTGATATAGAGAAATGATTTGGAAAATGATTTTGGCACTCCAATTTTTTATGATGGCACTCCAAAATTTGTCTTTTAATGTGTCTTATTATGTATAATTTTTACACTAAAAGACAAGTTTTGGAGTGTCATCATAAAAAAGTGAAGTGCCAAAATCATTTTCCATGATTTGGACATTTCACTTTCATATAAATGCACTCAAAATATTTTTTTCGTCGAGATGGATGACTAATCAAAAACTATCATTCAAATCTAATAAAAATTCAAAAAAGACGAATAAAACACAAAACAAAAAAATAAGATAAGTTTACCAGAACGCAACCTTAGTAGTTTAATAACTGTCCCCGGCCGCTTTTATAGGGTTTTGTTCGGACTTTGAATTGTTGTTGAACTTGTTGGAGTTTTTTTGATTTACTTCATATTTAGTGGCTTACAGTTATTTAGCCTAGATAAAATATTATTGCTCCTTACTCTCTTTTTTTATATACTGTTGTTGGGAGTTTGGCCTAACTTTTCAAGGGCTTTTTGGCATGGTCATTTTGGTTGTTCTCACTTATTTTTACAAGATTTTGTTCTTTTTTTTTTTTTGCACCATATTTTTCATCTTGCTGAGAACAATCGAAAAGCATAAAAATATATACCAAAGTTGAAAAAAATTCATATAAGAAGTTAAACCCAAAGAGGAGTCCAATGTTTACGAACCCAAATACAAAAGAAGGCCAACAAAATAAAGTCCAACATGGAGTAGATTCTAGAGACTTAAAAAATATTTAACACTTCAGAAGAAGTAGAAGCAACATACTTAATTATAATATCTAATATGAAAATCTAGAAACTTACGTAAAAAATATCTTTGAATCTAAAATGTTCCAAACTTACGTAAAAAATATCTTTGAATCTAAAATGTTCCAAGGTTGATATATTGTAGAAAATATTAATGGGCTGAAACCATCCATGAGGTAGTATATATAACTAGAGGATGAGTCTAGCCATTTTGTGTCAATCAAAATTCATGTATATATATAAGTTGTACTCAATACAAATCCTTCATCCTTACTGCATATAAAAAACCCTTGGAGGATGACGCAAACTCCCAGCCAGAAGTTCATACCGTTTAAAGTGAACAACATACCAAAAGAGTTCGAGTGAAAAAAGGGTCGTTGAAGTTTCCAAGCGGCATAATAATGAAGATGGGTCCTTGGCGAGGGCATCTTGAAGTACCCCTTTAGCGACAAGCAAGTAAGTAATACAATGCAATGGTCTGTAGCAAGTAACACAGTTGTAAACAGCTTGTGCTGTTTTGTTCTGGTGTACTAGATCAAGTCTATGCATTGCAGCCGTCGAAAAATGTTTGGTGATCGGACATGTTGAATACAAACAAGGAGGAACCATGACAAATGCCGATGGTGAAACGGGGAGACTTATTGCAAAGAGTATGGATTTTATTACAGAGAATCAGAGATTATTGCAAAAAGGAAACACGAAGGGTGGTCCAAGAAAAATCTCAACTCCAATCATACTTGCTAAGACTTTTGCGCTCCAAGATTATTACAGAGATTATTGCGCTACGAGTCATACTTGCCAACATTTGCATTAATGGATTGCAATCCATTTGGTATTAGAATCTTTTCAACTTACAAATATGGATCGAAACGGCTCACAGTTCCGAACATTAAGTTGTTGGAGCATTTTCTAGCCAAATAGACGTTTGCCAATTTGGAGATGAGAAAAACTAAAATTCAGAATGTGAATGAACTAAATAGTATGTTAGAATCTAAAAAAAAGTTAGAGCTTGAAAGTGAAGGAATTGATAGCACTCAAAATATGGAATAGAAAAGATTGGAATGTGAGAGAGATATATTGTCTGAAAAGATCAGTATTTTTCTACTTGTTACATTATTAATTTTTTATTTTTGGTGCGTCCTGATTGTCTACACCGGACCGTCCAAAATTGAAATGGACGCGAGAAATTGAATAGCTTTGTGAACATCCTGTTCACAAAGGCTCCATGAAAAAGACCACCTCATAAATTAAAATCACAATTACCACTCATTGTTTTTTTTTCCGATCCGCACCCATTGTTAAAGTACCACTTCTATTCAAAATGTTTGCATAATTTGCACAAATTTTCTGCTGCTGCCCAACCGCTAATTTCTGTAACATCTAAGTTTGTGTGAATCACAATATTGAAGTCAAGATTTTCCGCTTGACCAAAAAAAAAAAAAACAATATTCAAGTCAAACCTAAAAGGAACGGGAACACTGCTGCTGATAAGTGGACTTATTTTCCCAATTCCAAAGCTAGAGAAGATCTTTGCACCAAGGTCTCCCACTTGAGAGATCGTTCCTTAATGCAACTAATATCTACAAGATTCTGGGAATTTGTTCAGGAGTCACTCTGATGGAACCTTGCAAATTACCGATCCAAATTCAACCATGACCATTCAAAAGTACTAATCAGCAATTACAAATTCACCAAGATTCCAAATCACGACAGTTACTGAAATCTCCATAAGTATATTAGTGAAGGATCAACGTCGAAAAGGAAAACTTTATCAACCGATAAACTAAGAGGAAAATCTATGCACCATAAGAGATAACCCTTTACAACAGACAATCAGAAACATGCTTTCAAAAGGAAACAGCCAATTCTCATTTTCAGAATTTTCTAAACCAAGTACCGTGAGATAACAGCAAGTCCGCCCGTTGATATTTATGTTCCAAAGCCATAATTTGGCTTCTTTTTTTTTTGGCAAGATCCAATTTCACACATTGTCATTTTTTTAATGTCATAGAATGACAATGCCATGTTGGGTGACAAATTTTACTCCAAAGATGGTCGTGGTCATTTCTCTCTGTTTGATTTGCATTCAAAAAGGAGATGTGTTAAACCAATGGTCTTATTTGAGATTGTCCAAAACAGCATCAAATCTATACCAGTAATATTGTACACTTTTGACAAAGCCATACGGAGTCTGAGCCGTAACACATGGCCAATTGAACTTTTCATTATTAAGACATCTTCAAACAAGCCAATAGAGATACTGAAGTGGAACATGGCTAACAAAAAGAACCCCCTTTATATACAATTTTCCCCTATACATTATTTTACCTATTCTAACTGTACTGAATACAGAATTATTTACATTGTAACTTCCACTACATCACCATCTTGAAGCTCTGTGTTGGGCAATACAAGCCGACCATTCACGGAAACCAGCTTTCCGTCGTGCCCAACTCTTCTAGCAGCGTCTGCAGCGGTGCTACCACTCCTCAACCTCATTACCTCACCATGTGGCCAACATACAATCACCACTTCTCCCAGCACAACAGATTTTGGGTTACCACCGGCTTCAGATCGCAGCTGCTCCTCCCACTTGAGCATTGTCCTCAGTAGCTTCACCTATAGAATTTAACCAGTCCCCATCAGTTTTGGAAAGTTTCAAGCTGAACGGTTCATATTGAAACCTCAACGACCCATAAAAACATGGTCGAATGGACACCATTGAAAAAGTGTTAATCGCCAACCATAAACTCAGTTGACAGCTTAAGCTTTACGTTGTTAGAGATGGAAAATTAGTTTATTCACACACCCATAAATAGGCCAAACATATGCAGAACAGTAATTATTGGGTTGACTGAGGATTGAACGCAAAATCACTTGCATCCTTTGATACACGTGATTTTGTTAACTGCCAACTCATCTAAAAGATTAAACTGTAAGAGAGACACGTTAAGGGGTCTGTTCCAAGGCTTTGGCTATTCTTGGCTTATAGCCGAAGAACAACCTACAAAAGCTGGAAGGCTAATTTTCAAGAAGTTCCATGTCGATGCTTTTGACTTTTGCTTTTTAGTTTTTAGTAACCAGCTTTCACCATAAGCTCAGCTACAACAAACACACACTTACCTTAATTATTAAGAGTCTCACCAGAAACTAACACAGCCATGCGTGAAACAAACTCATGAAGGAAAATAATGGATCAGACCCGTTTCCACTGTCGTGTAATATGAAACAGATTTATCATTAAATCGGACCTTGTTATTGATGCCAGCTTCCACAGAAGTTAAAGACTTGGAGCCCGGGGTCTCATAGCAGCTGGAGTCAGATATGACAGAAGCAACCTGTTTGCCTTCGAAAACAGCAGACATAACAGCCCAGTATTCAGTTTCCTCCCTCTCTGTCAATTCGATGACCTGAATGAAGGTTGGTAGTAGGCGTTGAAATTGGTCTTCCTGCACATCAAAACTATCATTGCAATAACCCTAAGGCAACCGAATTTTAGGAACTGATAATAGTTTTAAATAACAAAATGCACATATCGTTTTCGCATCCTCTCCCAGTAATGACAGAATCCGGTGATCTGAATACCAAAGGAGGGGAAATAGACACATTACAATCAAGTTCCTCATTCGAACTCAACAAACAGTTACCTCGAAACTCAGCCTGGCTTTTCTTTTTTGGTTTATAATCTCTTCTTTCATGTTACTGCTTAGAATGTTATTAGATTGTCACTTTAGTCCACACACTGAATATTCTAGTTGGGGTAAATAGTTGATATTCACTTAAGACTTCCATGGATACATGTTTACTAGCTTTTTACCCAATCTCTGACTTTCATTTGAACATATGATCCCATCCAAATCCGATATGATCCAGTATCGGTTCTGTCATTACTGGGAGAGGGAAATGGACACATTACAATCAAGTTCCTCATTCGAACTCAACAAACAGTTACCTCGAAACTCAGCCTGGCTTTTCTTTTTTTGTTTATAACTATTTTACCTTTTCGTCTACAACTATCTCTAAGGTAACATAAAACATACAAGGGCATTTAGAAAACAAAAAAATGATAAATAAGGCAATCTATCTACACGCTCACCTTTCACAGTGGTGCTTAAAATTAAAGGATAAAAGTTGGTCTCTGCCAAGAATCATCTACTATTACATATCACGCCTAGGGGTGAAGACTGAAGAGTAACTTAAAAACCATATATTTTTTCATACGTACAAAGGACTATCAGTCCAATAGTAGTTTTATACTGGGTTTATGTAGTTTAACGGTCACATTTTTACTGCTTACGAATTCCAATCATAGCTTGAGGAGAAGTCTACCATCTGACTTACCAAAACAAGTCTAATGCTTACACAAATCAATTTATTAACTAAATCCGATTGACTTGAGGGGTTCAAACAGTGAGATGCCAGTCAAGTTTCCTGTGATGAATGATGCAACCTAGTCTATGGGGAGTGAATCCCAGCCTAAAATTAAAGGGTGAAGCCTAAGTCCTAACGGATTCCAGGTGAGATCCCAAGGTTCCTGTGACAGAGTGGAACAAGCATTATCTAACATAATTCCATATTAATGTGCCTGGACAAGTCTCCTTAAGAGCTTTGAGCGTTGTTGTTGACTTTGCAACAACTTGTCTCTCTCTGTTTTCATCAGAAATTTAGTAAACTTTGTTGTATCACTTTCAGACCTCAGAGATTTGTACATTGAAGTCGAGTTTCAAGACCATTTTATAGTCAGTGAACGATACACCACAAATATCAGCAAAAAATCAGAATCCAATCAAATGAGAGAAAAGCAGGCATGGTGAACAAACCTTGTGGTAGATACCATCTCGACAGAGTGTGTATTTTTCAAGGCAAGTACTCCAATCTCCATGCCCCGGTTCACACCACCACAAGTCGAACACCTAAAAGCCAATTTTCAGTTCAGTACATGTATGAAAACAGATGATTATGCAAATGTCTTCCTCCAAAATAGGAAAACATGCCTATTTAGGACTCATTCTCAAAATGATGTATGACCTGTGAATAAAAAGGAGAAATATGGGGAACATTCATCACCAACAGTGTTTTTGACAGGTTACTGGATTGGGATATTTGATCCCATTTATCCCATCTGAAGTTATGTCTTCCATTAACACTTTGCCTTATGTTACCTACTTCAAGTTCTCAATAATACAATAACTTCAGTTTTTCTTCTTTGGATCATGCAATTTTTGGAAATAAGTATTCTTCAGTGACTTAAGGAGACCAAAAAGTCGAATAGGAATCCATGAAGAAATAATCCGAGTTCTTAAAGAGTTTTGACCCCTTTTTCAGTGTATTTTTATTAGATTTCTTGGAGGGTTCCAATCTAAAACCAATTGGCAATAGGTGGAGTAGCCTCTAGAATTTATTAACCAAGCTTGGCTTAAATGAGCAATGTGGGACAAGTCTAACACTCTCCCTCACGTGCAGCCCGGATGCACGTGGAGGTGACTGACCAGAAGCTGACTGACTGACTCAGGCGACAAAGATGACAGAGACTTTCCCATGAGAGGTGAGGCCACCCAAGACCTAGCTTTGATACCATGTTAGATTTCTTGGAGGGTTCCAACCTAAAACCAATTGGCAATAGGTGGAGTAGCCTCTAGAATTTATTAACCAAGCTTGGGTGGCTTAAATGAGTAATGTGGGACAAGTCTAACAATTTTCACCTTTTTATATAGCCTTGCATAAGCTTCCCATCTCTGTAGTTGGTCAGAAGATCTTCTATCAGCTACTGCTTCAGATGTTGTGAGTCCAAAGCTGAAAGCAACAAGCAGTTCCCTTCCATCCTTATCCACCCTGGAAATGCAACCCTCATAAAAAGATAATTAGAAAAGGAAAACCAAGTACTTCCTGCATATAATATAAACGTGTCCAACCTGACAATAACAGCAGCAAGCAACTGACTTCCCTCTACTCTAAGGACTGGATGTCCAACTTTCAAAGAATTATATTTCCAAAATGTATCATCTTCAAAAGAACTTTGATCATCTATATCTTTTGCAAGAGATGAAGATGCTGGTATTTCAGAATCACCAATGCTTCCGCTGGGAGGAGGCTTGTTCCCTGTTTCTTTATAAAGCCAGTGCGCAGCAAGTCCATGCTCAGCATACTCGTGCATCCTCTAAAACATTAACAGCAAATATTTCTATCAGCTGAATAAAAATGGATCTGATTACAAGAATGCGATAAGACTTGCACCTCTGTTCTTATTTGAACTTCCAAAGGAGAGTTGTCAGGACCTTGTACAGCAGTGTGCAGAGACTGCGATCAGAAAAGGAAAGTCACTTTTGAGAACAGTTTTGAATATATTTATGTAGATATTCAAACTCATACCAACAAAGTGGAAACTGATATGATCTGTAAGCAAATCATTTGACATTATACCTCCTTTCGAATGTATATTTGACAGTTTGCTTAGATAGGAAAATATTTTCAACAATTAGGTCAAAAATTATAGCATGCATTGATTTGAAAGTTTTCAAAATACTATGGCAGGGTTGCCTAAACTGAATAGACTCATGATATTAGTAAGGCAGTTCATCTTCTGTACGAGACTACAACCAATGAAAAGGGAATTCTAACCTGATATCCACTTGGCTTTGGATTAACAATGTAATCATCAAATTCACCATCAATTGGGGTCCAAAACCTGCACAGAGGGGAAGGAAATGTTAGTGACTTCTCAGTCACTGACATGCAACCTAAGCATTCCTGAATGCCTTGAATTGTTATTGATTGATCTTATGAAACCCTTTCTCTCAGCATTAACAAGAAAAACAGCACTGAAATACAGGTCAGACAACCATTAAAAGTACAAAAATAAAATAAAAAATCCTGCTTCGCAAAGACAGAGGATTGGTAATTTTTATGTTTCATTCACCTATGCACAATGTTGAGAAGATTGTAACAACAATGAACTGCCTCTCCATGTAAAGTCCCATTCTTATCCCCAACAATTACCCTCAAGGCACGGGCATCATATACTTTATCAATCCCAACCTCTTTTCGTTTCATCTATGACAAGTGCAAATAAAAACAGAAAATCACATAAGGAAATTCAGGTGAGTACTCTATGAGGCTTACACAACCAAACTTTGGGCAATAAGATGAACTTAAACAAAAGCCACTTCAAAAGACAGATGTGAGAGCAGGCACGCACACAGGAGAGAGAGAGAGGGGGGGTGGAAGCACAGATTCATACTCCACAAAAGTGCCAGTCCCTCCATCCGGTAACAGGTTACTTCCAACAAATGACATTAAGATTTTAGACAGCTAACAGTAAGATAGTGGGACTGAATTACCACTACAAGAGGAATATAATAAACAAAACATGAATTTTTTTTGGATAAATGTGAAATTAATATAACAGGACCACTTTTCACGACTGTGACAAAAATGTTAGAAGAATCCAGGTAACATTATAAAGATCATCTATTGTGACCACTTGCCTTGTTAGATAGATAAGCTAAGAACCACCAAACAAAGAAACTAAAAATGTTCACCTACATCAAGGCAAGATTGTTGACTTAACGCATGGATAGAACGATCTCAAGGCTAAATTGAAGGGCAAGAATGTTTAATTGAGCACGAAGAGAATGATCTAAAGGGAATGTGCAACATCACGAGATGGCTGTATCTCTTTGATGAATGCGGCACCGAGGTCTGGTTTCATTTGGAAAAGAGGTCAGGACCGTCAGGTCATTTTCACCCAAAAAAATGTGAAGTAATACTCGTAACGAAATCCCGGAGAAAATTTTGCATTTCGCTTTTGCTGTTGTCTTGAACTTCAATGGTGGGTGCATGGTCTGTCAGTTTTTATTATACGCGAAAAAACCACCAATACCTTACTGTAGATACTGTACAAGCTTTTTAAGCGGCTAGACAAAATGACTTCCATCCCTGGCACATAACTGCAACATAGAACAGAAAGCAAAGTCAATGATGTGTTACCACAGTGCCAGCAATTGCTTCCAGATGTACAAAACATGATTTTTCAGAGTACCAACTATTCTAAAAATCAACAAGAAGAATCTTGACAATGGATAAACAGAACATACGAAGTTGATATAAGTAACTCCTGCTCAAGTGCTTCCTCACAAGCAACAAGTGATGCTAAAGCAATTCCAGCATCCCTTACAACTTTTGGTTTTGCTTGAGACTCTGAACTTGTTTTAAGATTATGAAGGAAGTTCATCCGTTTTCTTCGATCTAGCAAGACATCAAATGGAAGCACACCCTGCAAAAGTTCCTGAAAATAGAACGCAAAATAATTTTTTTTAGGTTAATGGCGAGAGAAAATTACCATGCAAATATACAATCAAAAGCAACATATCCAATTGCGATAATAGAAACTTCATATTACGTTCTTCTTAAGTGTTAGCACCTATGCTACCACCACTTCAATCACAAACTTACGATTCCATGAAAGACTAAACTATGCCTCCTTGACAGCCGTTTGAGTTATACAATCGCATCTAGCAAGGCGAAGGCCACGGGATCTCTTATGGAAAAAATAATTGTGAAACCTTATTCCATGTTAGAATCGTATCTGTTTATCCACCTAATTCTGAAAGGGGAAACAAACTAGACATTTACAGAAGAAAGATAATGAAAAAGATTTCAAGTTGCGTCTTAAATGACATGAGAGACCAGGTTTTGACCCATTTTAACAACCATAGGGCACAAGAATTGCAACTAGCACTCTCACCCTAATGCTTGTGTTGTCCTCATCTATTGACATGGACCTTTCGTAGGCAAGAGTGGAGTCTTTTCCACTTGATGGCACAAGTGAGCTGGCTTTTGCAGGTATTCTTCGCAGGTTGCCAGCCCTGTTGCTAGGGCTCCACATTAAAGCCAGGTCAGCTCGCATATGACGGAAAATTTGAGGCTGCAAGTAGAAAATATTACAGCTTTGTTAAACTACCTAAGCATTTTGTGTACTCCATACTGGAGTACTTGCTTGACAATTGCATATATCATAAGCCCACCTGAAGTACAGCAAAGCACATATCTTCCAGTTCAGCTTTTAAAGCCCATAGACCCAATCTGGAAGCAAGTGAGCACCAAATAACTAATGTCTCCTGAGCGACAGCTTGAGCCTTGGCAGAGGGCAGAGCATAACTGTCAGAAAGCCAACGTCAAGGACAGTTTCGCATTATAAGGCTACGAGCCAACTACCATGCAAGTTTAAGAAACTAAAAGTAAGAAGAGATTCATAAGCTTTTAGCGAGTTGTAGCTTTCTTCATATCTGAAAGACAGTAAGCAAGCTTATGGCAGCACAAAAACAATTGGGAAGATGAAAACATATGCAAAGGTACAACTATAAGCAAAACAATAAATATCTATATAATAAAACAGCTCAGTATTTGAATCCTATGTACATAAATCTAACGGCCCAAACTTATCACTCATAAATCCTATGGGTGAGAAAGTCCTAGGGCTAATCTTCTCTAACCTTTCCTATTCCAACTCTTTTTTTATGGAAAGATAGAAAACAATAAAATTTCATTTAAAAAAAAAAGAGTCAAATTTTGAAATAAGAAAGGGAAATTTTTGAAACATTAGCTCTCTCTCTCTCTCTCTCTCTCTCTCTCTCTCTCTCTCTCTCTCTCTCTTCTCTAACTTTTCCTATCACAACTCTCTTTTGTTATGGGAAGTAAACTCTCTCTCTATCTTCTCTAACTTTTCCTATCACAACTCTCTTTTGTTATGGAAAGTAAAAAAAATTCATGTATAAAATTAGTGCAATGCAGATCATAAACTAAACAAAAATAGATCAAATTAGATAGCTTTAAGTTCATCGGTGATTGTATTTTTCATAAATCACCTGTTAAAAATTAATTAGAAAGATCCTATTTGAAACTTTCTTTTTCTTTTTCTTTTTTTTATAAAAAGAACAGCTTTTCAGAGAAGTCGAGCTCATTAGTGGGGTCGTTAAAAATAGTGGAGCTTAGTTCATTGTAGTTCTGTTGAGAATGTTTTGCGTCATGCCTTGAGGCGCGAGAACAATCGTTAGATATATGGTTAACATTTTAATCGAGTATAATAGGTAAGTGTCCAGGCACGGGTAATAAGCTAGATATATTGTGCTTTGACCTTATTTTGAAAAGACTCCTCAGAAAAACTTAGTTTCGTTGGCGGGAGTGGTCAATAGTAAAGAACCATAATTCATTTTAGTTGTTTCCAAAATGCGATGCGACGTGCCTTCAGGCACTAGCAATTTCTAGTAATAGCAATATCTCTGTACAAAAGAGAAGTGACATTGAGAGAACCATTTTAAAGTCAGAAGAACCGTATCAAGAAATCCAAAGACCCCCATCTATTACCAACATGAAACAGCAAAAATCATGAAAGGAGCATAGAGCCGTTACATGGTCCTCATGTTATGCAGACGATCTGCAAGCTTT
>BPLS01000683.1:58494-71688 GCA_019656275.1 Rhododendron kiyosumense
ATCAGCACCACACGTGGATCATCAACCATGCCTAAGAGCATGACTCGTAAATTATTTGCCTGGAAGACACAGTGCAAACCATCAGAAAAAGAATATTAGAGCAGGCATAGGCAATGCATTCTCTGTTTGTACAAGAAAGAATGGTAATAGTCATACTTCTTCATCAACCAATATGTAGTTCACTAAATGTAAAGCCATGATATTTTACAGATTGCCTTCATAAATCAAGCACAATTTTGGGAAAGAAATGAACTCTTCTATCATCCCTCCATTAAGTTACTCAGAAATCTATTTAAATACACGATTGCACAGAAAACAAATTCGCACAACGGGAAGTACACAACATTTTGCGATGATCAGTTTTACAAACACAAGCAACGTGAAAAGTCAAGGTAGCATTAAATTATGAAAGAGGCAGGCAAATATGACCAACAATAATTCATGTTAACAAGAGTTATCATTTTAAGAAACCTGAACTACCAAAATTGCAGATTAGGATGATAATCACTTTTCTATCCATAGAATACTGTAATGGGGACAAGGTCTTCACTCCACTTTGGATTATGAAACTGAAAGCACCATACAGAATCGCCAACAAGCATTACATCAGCACTACTGGATTCTTTGGACTATTTTGTTAATATCACTAACACGTGTCATTTGATTATCCCATCCAAAAATTTGGTTTCCCATGCAAACATTGACCAAGGAGAAAACCAATGAAAGCAGCATATAAACCCATTGGGATTTACAGCTTCTGCTTTATAGCTTCAAACGACGGTAGGTACCACTAAAGAAACTTTTTTGTATCATCATAGAACAAAGTATATACACAGTCTTTCCAGCTTGTTTCCACATCTTGGCTGATAGTTAACCCCCTATACACAGAAAACTTACCTCTTCATGACCAAGGGTGCCATGACTCATGTTAACCCTCCGGTGTCTCCGCAACAACTGCAGAACAAAATTATCAGTTGACACAAGATGAATAACACAAACAGCATGAGAAAGGGCAGCAGTACAATATCAAAGCATGCAAAATGAGTCAACAATGTATACGAACATGAATTACAATTTACCCACGTACTTGAATGAAACATCAAGATGAGATAAATAATTGGAATAATGCCAAAAAGGGTTCATCAAACGGGCTCGAGAACTCCACGATAGCCGAAAGAGCAAAAGATAGTAAATTTTCAACCCTCGAGCATTTTAGCTTAAAGTTTAAAATACATATACCATCAGGTACAAGTATCATATATATACCACCACTTATGTTAAGTGGAAAGCATTTCAGATCAGACCCATATGGGGCCTACTATATTCAAATCCCTTGTCACTAACGGGTTTACACTAATAGGCCTTGCCTGACTGGCTATTACAAATCTATCCCATACCCCTAGCAGTTACGTTACATGAATAGCGTAATTCTCAATTATTGGAGATGGTTATTTCTTGCTAAATGCCAAAAAAGGACCAATGCTGCAAAAGTACTCTACCTGATTGACATAACTTAACCTGGAAACTCCAGCTACCAACTTTGCTACGTCATCACCAAACTCTCTTTCTATGCTGTCCAAACTTTCACAAGTATCATCAACCACGTCATGGAGAATCCCGGACACAACTGTATCGACAGCCTGTGCACATAGCAAAAAGTCAGTAACTATTTAACTATTGGACTGTCAGACTCCTACTAGATACTGCACCACAATAGCAAAAGATGACACCTACTCGCTTTCCAGTTGATGGAACCAATACTGCTACGATTCTTCCTGTGTGTATACAATGAGTCAAATAAGGGTCTCCCGTTTTCCGTAATTGGCCATGGTGAGCTTTCCTAGCAAACGCAATTGCCTTCTGCACCTGCCTTCAAAAAATTGGTATCTTATGGCACTTCAAAAATAGATCACATGCAATCAAACAATGCAAGTAGAGATGGTAAACCTTTGCATCACTAAATATGGGATACCCAGTTACATCTACTCCCTCCAATACAATAGATCCTGCAGTATAATGCATAGCATTAGCACCAAATAAAAAACTGCAATGTATGGCTGATGAACTTACAAGATACATGTCCTGAAACCGTACCATTTTTTCCAATAGCACACAATACAGTTGCTAAAAAACCACACCCAGACAAGGAAAAACAGTACGAAATGTGTTTCACTTTCGCCAAAATCACTTGTGATTTGTCTTTGAAAAACTTCTTTTCTTTCTATCCAATAAATTCTTTTCAGGCTCGGATTGTCTCCAGTAACTAACGGAGGTGGGGGGTGTCCAGTCCAAAAGTACGTGGGAGGAGCTGCGGGGCCCATGACAGGGGGCCCCGCAGTCCACATTTTTCCACTGGACCTCCAGCTACTAAAGAGAAGCCCAACCCTTTTTCCTCATGCACAAAACTAGTTCATTCCACAGATTTTTTCTCTGCTTGCGTGAAGATGATACAGTAAAAACTCATAGTTCTTAATTCCAATGCAAAATACAAATCAACACAGAAGTTAGTACACATCACAAAAACCATAACCAACGAACATAAGAACACCAATGTATGATTAAGAACGGAGTTCAACTTGAAGGTCAAGACTCGAGTGCAAAAACTAGGGGTGATAAACGAGCCAATCGAACGGTGTAGTTGGTTGCTCAAGCTTTACTTGTTTACTAGACAAGCCAATCTCAAAAGATCTTCAATCAAGTCAAACGCGAGCCTATCTCAAGTAGCTTAAAATTTTTTAAGCATCATAAGCCGAACAAGCCTAGTAGTAACTTTTTTTGAGCTTGGTTTGAAAGCTCAACGAGCTTCAGTCGAACACGAACTCAAACCGGAGTAGCTCGGTTCGTTGCAAAAACACATAATTCCATTTTTCTTTTTCTTTTTTTGATAAGCACATAATTCCATTTTTCAAAAACACATTTTCAAGTGAAGGAACAAGTGACTGAGCTCACCAGGTTGCTCCTGCACTTTAGGCCACAAGAAATCGACCTTGGTAGAGAGACAAGCCCCGGACGCAATCGCCACGGCGGTGACCGCCACCTGCGTAATCGCCGACGTCACTGCCCCGTGCACCGTGCCCGACCCGGCCGCCGCCGCGATCACGTTTCCCGTCGTGAGCACTGCGCCCAGCGGCGGCGAGACGGCGAAGCACCGGAATTTCGTCGGACCGCCGCAGCGGGGCCTCCGATTCGGATCGCGGAGGGAGTAGCAGCTGCGGAGGATCGTCGAGGAGGCTTGGCGCGAGCACATGGCGGGTTGGATCTTCACGAAAATAATACTCCTGCTATCACATCTTGACATCTTCTTTGTGGTGAGTGAGGATTTGGAATCGAAACTGAGGAGTGGTTGTGTGTATAAATTTGTATGTGTGGGGTTTTCTGTGGTTGGGAATGAGCGACGGTTAATTGTTGCGCAACGGCAATTGGGAAGTTACTTTTGCAAATCTCTTGCTAGGCATGGGGATACTGCCAACGGCCGAGCCGGCCGTTCATTTCGGCAATCGACATCTCATGACAGGTCGGCTGTTCTACACGCATTCTACTAGGAGATGCTCGGCAGCATCTTTATTTCGGTTCTGCTAAGAAAAATAAGTACTTATTTTTTAATTAAATGCGATGTATTACAAGAGAATGACACATCTTATAGAGCAAAAAATAATTACTTAAAAACAGGGATGGAGTTGCATTGGGCCCCGGCCCCAGCTTCATGAGCTTCTAAATTTTGAAATTTTTGTTTTGTATATATCTAATTTTGAATATTATTGATAATTATTCGTGTATAGTACTTATAATCTTAATAATTTTGGTTTGATTTGATAAAAAATCGGTTATTTCACATTCTCATTGCTCAATTTCTTTTATAAATAAAAAAATAAAACATGTATTGGATAAGTTAGAACAAAATGATTGATATACTTTAATTGCATAAGTTAGAATCATTTCGATGCACAAAATTAATGTATTGGAAAGTAAAAATCTTATAATAAATAAGTATATATTTTGATAAAAATATACAGTATATATCGATTAAGTTGGTCCCAAGATTAAAATCCTGGCTCCTCCACTTCTTAAAAAATAAGAATATTAGCATAACGAGACTTTATTGGTTAATCGGTGGGGTTAAAGAGGGTGTTGCCATGAATATTAATAAATTTGTTCTAAAATTGGTTGGCCAAAGTAGAATATTGCTCACTTCTCTGCTTTTAAAAAGTGGATCTTTAATAGTAACTCTTCAGCAAAAGCTGTAGAACTCCGCTCCGAGGAATTTTAGTTGTTTGGAATGTTTTCGAAAGTCGCTTTTTCACGTTTGTGTATCCACTCACGTATGCTAATTATGTGACTATAATATATATTTCATGAAAATAAGAGACCTCACTGTTTATTTATTTGAACCTTACTTCTCAGCCATTTGAGTGTGGACTGTAAGAAGTAATTCGTGTGTAATCTCGATCATGCAACAGTAGTTCTAATGGTTCAAATTACTACTCCAGTTAGGAGCTCTTTCCAGAAAGAGTTTTTTTGCGCTTGGGAGAACCACGTATCTAATTCCACCCCTTCATTCGGGCCGATGAAACAATATCAATCGGGATATTATTGCTTACAAACAAGAAAGCTCTTATTCTTCATTTAACTTCATCTAAAAATATTTGCTTTGGTTATTCGTCTCTTTCGATCCCGATGTTTATCCCACACAAAAATAACCGTCCCCACAATAACAGGAACATAAAAAAACAAGCACGCAGCTACATTGCGCGTGGCCGAACACTAGTTGAACCGCACAACTCAAGCTCAACTGAACTCTACAAAAACTTTTTTGAAACTTGTTTAATTTCCAAACTAAGTTATTTGGAATTGGCTCATGATCGACTTATAATTCATATTGACTCGGTTCTGTTACAGACCTACCAAAAATTGACCTAGACTCATGCCATAGGATGGACCTAGTGGGCTTTTTTTGTATCAAGGAATATCATTGGCAGACTCAACCAAATAGCTGGTCCGTCACAACACTCAACCAAGTAAAATTCTTAACAGGAATTGCAATTCACCCAATTTTACACATTGAATAGGCGCCAATTGTATTACAGGGGGCATCCAAAGAATAGGCAAAAACCCCTGTTACCAATTAACCCCAAAAAGCAGGGCCTGAGGGCCATATCCTAATATACATTTGAAGAAATCGACAAATCAATGTGCCAAACAAGGCCACAAGTACTCAACCAAATTTCAAAACTTCAACAGTTGTAAATCGCCTGTCCTCATCTGCAATCATCAAGGCCTCAAATAAGCCTGTGAGAGAAAGGAAAGTGCGAGTTAAATTGGAAAGAAGCTGCCAATCAACCAATTCCATGATGTTTAAAAGGACAAAGTCTAAGGATTAGTAGCTTAAACCTAGTTAACTAGAACGATGAGGGGCCCACTGAAGAGTATCCGGTGGCCTTTAACTCCTTGAGAGTGTTAGCTAACCAGTCCAAGCCCTCGTAAAGGCCATCTCCTTTGAGAGCACAAGTCCCTTGTATATGCCATTTTCTGTTCTTAAGATCATAAAGCCCCAACCCTTGACACACTTCCATCGGCGTCATTGCTCCTTTCTGAATAAAGACAGGAACATATTTAAATATTTGACTGTGCCAATGCATAACATTGATAAGCAGTTAGCACAAATGAAAATATGTTCCCACAAGTTGATCGTACGGGCAGTTGGTTGTGCATGATTTCAAAAGAACGTGGGAAACATATACATCTCCAGGTTTATTAGAGAAGCTATGATACCTATCAACTAGGTCCTAAAACAAATGAAACAACTAGTAGGTGTCTCTAGAGGTAATCACTAACCAAGGTTGTTGACTGAGTTTAAGAATCATATGAAGATAGGTGGAATTTCATACAAGGCTGACAAAATCAGTCGATAAAATCCACATACAAACAACTAGGAAAAATTACAATACATTCTGAACCGGAGATATAAAAAATAGGAATGCGTTTTTCTTCTAAGCAGCAAGCATGGGCACCATGCGACTATTGGCTTCCGCCAAAAGGGCTTTTCTCCAATTCGACTAATGGATATAAACTTCAGTAACTTGGAAATGGAAAAAATGTAAAGTTTGAATAGAGAATCCCATATCTATCTTGCCAGTGGCACAGTGTGAGCAGTCGATCCAGTGGACCTAAGGAATGGGCGAAAAGGATACATATTGTACTACAAAACAAAATTATTCATTTGAGGTGATTTCTCATAGGGCCAATATATGCTAATGCATCCCAATAAAAATTTAATGTAGTGTCTAATTCACCTGCTATAAAAACAGGGTGTACCAGAGATTACGACAATTTACGAAGGAAATGGGATTTAGTCCCCCCATCAGCTTGGGGATAGATTCCAGACTCTAATGTAGTTATTTCTGAGAAGAGCAATGAGAGACTGTACGACACATACTCCTAACACCTAAGCTTCAGTTTTCAACGAAAAAACATGTTTGTGTGTACCACTTCTTGATAACAATTATGAGGGAGAGAAATCATTTATGAACAGACTGCCAGATTTAAATAGCAATATTCTTCCTAATAGATTCCATTTTGTGCAGGTAGTGTTACGGAATCTCAGAGTTCAAATCCATATCTAACACATGAACTTTTTTACCCCGTTAAACAGGTCTAAATATGTGTGCTTCATAGAACTCAAAAGACAGAAAGGAAACTACTTGCGTAACATACCATGTCCTGTTTGTTTGCAAACACCAAGATGACGCTGTTAAGCATAAATGGATCTTTTATAATGGACTGAAAGAAGAATAAGTCGAATGAGTAACAACACTCACAACAGGGTCCTTAATCAGAAAACACTAAGAATATACAACCTGAAACTCTTGTTTTGCTTTGCCAATTCTGTCTCGATCCAAAGAATCAACAACATAAATCTGAAAATATAGAAGATGAAAGACGTGAAGATGACTCGGAGAATATAGAAGTGGATAAATCAAAAGTCAAAACCTGAAAATTATATGTACCTAACACGGGGCTACATTCGATTTTCTCGTTCGTTATTTATTTATGCAACTATAGTGGTATGCC
The DNA here is from genome assembly GCA_019656275.1 of Rhododendron kiyosumense. Classification (NCBI taxonomy): domain Eukaryota; kingdom Viridiplantae; phylum Streptophyta; class Magnoliopsida; order Ericales; family Ericaceae; genus Rhododendron; species Rhododendron kiyosumense. Next base: position 65,563 of record BPLS01000683.1, read on the forward strand.
ACCTTGCCATTGAAGGGCATAAAACCTCTTAAAATGCACAAACCGTTCATGAAGATGGGAAATCATAAGCAATACAGAAATGGAAATGACAACTAGAACCACTATCAGCTACATATTAATTGCAGAAAATCCTTACAAGTCCATCGGTGTTGTTGAAGTAATGCCTCCATAGTGGCCTTAATTTCTCTTGTCCTCCTACATCCCACACTGTGAATTCAACATTCTTATACTGCACTTTTTCCACATTGAAACCTACACAAGATGAGAAAATTCAAATCAAGTACATTTAGCTATGCTTCAATGTTGGTAATTTACCAAGTTACAATTCTGAGTCTCTGACCATCAAGCTTATTCTAAATGCACAGATAAGAAAACACACAGTTGACAATACAAGTCATACAATTTTAACGTAAGCACATTTGACCAGAGCAGTGCATCTAAGGATCAAACTGATAGTGATGGTCTTGCTAACATTAATAAGCAACCAGGTACGGCTGAATGCAGAACACCAGTGTTCTAAAAGTCAGTTGCTTAGGCTGACTAGTCCCCGAATTGCGCTAGGCTGCCGACTAGTCAGCACCTATGTGCCAGGTGCACCTTTTCTGCCCAACTAGCGCCTAGCGATTTTTAGAACATTGGAAGACACCAATGTTGACCACCCCACTTCCATATGTTTTTTTAACTGAGCTAATGTGAACTAATAGGAATGAGAATTCTAACTAAAAATGGGAAAATACCAGCATCACCAAATTAGCAATGGGCTCAACTCTATTGCCATGCAATTTACCTATCGCCAAATCAGAATATATACGTTAAGACAATTTTTAGGAATTGTACTCTGCCCAGGGTGAAGCAAAAAATTCTGTAGCAATCAGCAGCCTGATATCGAAGGACCAAAAAGTAAATATATAACTACACTCCCAAGGACATACATATTGGAAAGTCCAAGTATACACCAAAAGCAATACAGTTTGACACATGCAAATGCTTAATCCCGTTATCTTCCTTTCATGAACGATAGCTACCCATATAGCCATCTGCATTATACCCCAGCAATATGTCAATCATCAAATTTGTAGACTTTCTACTCAAAAGACATTGATAGGAAAAATAACTCAAACCCGTTCATATATGGTGAAGGACATTTTATGGTCCTCCAAAAATACACCTATACTTCCTTTCTCTTTCTTTCTTTCGCTCAATAATCTAAATACTTACTACCTCGACCAAAAAAAAAATTTCCTGACCACCATGCTGACAGAAACCAGTCCATTAAAAGTATGGCAAATGTAGAGGGCATACACATCTAAGAGAAAGATAAGAAACACAACAGCAAGCAGTTGATGAGACACCCAGAAGGCCCAGACACCAAAGAAATAATCCACTGAAATTAACGCAACAAGGTGACCTACACAGAAACCCAAACCAGCAACAAAATGAAAAGGAACTCTCAAAATCAGTGACAATACCAATTGTAGGAACTGTTGATAAAACTTCTCCAATATGCAGCTTGTACAGGATGGTTGTTTTACCAGCAGCATCAAGGCCAAGCATCACAACCTAAACAGTTAAATTATGAATCGCACGATCATAAAAACCTCAAAACTAGCAGGAGAAACATGTAGATCAATCTCAGATCACCTTAAACTCAAGACAAATCGAAGAATGATAGTCCTATTTATGAAAATAGAGAGGAACCACTGAAGGCAAGCGAAGGAAGGCGGAGACAGACAAGCTGCGAAAAATTGGAAGATAAAACTTTCCTTTATTCTCTCTTTCTCTCTCTTTCCTTCTTTTCATATGGTGCCTTTTGTTTTCAGAGATGCATCCTCGAATTTCAAATATCCTACCTCCTTCCATCTGTTGCAATGATTCGACACTGGAAGCACACCTTGAGGTTTCCTCCAAAAAGCAAGTAGATTAGACAACTACTTTCAACACATAACAAGAAGCCTCGGAGTCTGTAAGCCCAACCCACTATCATAGGGAAACTATTAATGAATGGCATATCTAAGTAGACCAATATGCTACATTGGGATAAAGCTGGTTTCACAGATTAGTTAAGCTCAGATCACTCTCATTCTAAAGCACAATTCCTATCTACCTTGACGAACGCAGTGGCATCTAGATAATCAATGGATCGTGTAATTAAACGGTCATGCAAACCACGCACTTTCAAATTTGTAACTGCAAGGGCAGTCATTTCATACTGTGGTCTAAAATCCCATGTAAGTTTCTGTGGTTTAGATACCCCTCAATTAGGATAGAAGAGTTTCATTTCATCTAATATGTGGGAAGTACAATCGGCCTATTATAAATTGAACTGTATTTCACCATATGATTTGAAGTCATTGTGCTGCCACATAACCTAGAAATCAGAAATCACGTTTCCTTTTACTGATGTCAACCAATCTCTTCAATGTTCGATTGTACTCTATGTTAGACATTTTTGTGCATGCTATTTCAATCTAAGTGGTCTTATTATAGGCCATGCTACGAAGTATGAATCATTACTCTTCTTTTTCTTCCAAATTCAAGAATACAACCCTTACAATCGATTGGTCTGTGCGACTCTTTAATTACCTTTTGTATTACCTTGCTCTTTGAAGCATAAAGATTCAACTACGAACCGTTTACAAGCATATAGCAGACCACACTATTTGAGGCTCAAGTTGGGGGGTCATTGGCAAGTGAAGTAAAGTGCACCTGAAATAAACATTGTGACCTTGGAGGTAAAGTCTCCAATACAGATCATGAGAGGATCTTAAAAAGTTTCCAAAATAGCAGCAATTTCCTTATCATTCAAACTAATATTTCGCAGAAAGAGCTACACAACATGTGTTGACTTCAAACCCCCAAACTCGAATCAAGCTACTTGACTTCAAACTCGTAATCGTACGTTCAAAGCTCATTCAACGATCGGTTTGCTATATGAACAAACCAAGCTCAATTATTTTGAAGCCCGTTAAACCGTCGAACCAGGCTCAAACAAACCATCACTCAGGCTCATGATACATATAAATAATTCAACCTTCTCGACTTCGGTTCCATGTTCAGCTCGATTAAGATTCGTTCGTGATCGGCCTCTCTCGTAAACAAGCTAAGCTAGAACATGTTCTGAAGCTCGTTAAGTTTGCAATCCAAGCTTGAATAGTACAACTAATTGCTTGGCTCGTCCGGCTCGTTTATCACCCCTAGACCGCATTACGCCACCCCCCAAACAGGAATAAATTCAACCCAAAAGGAACCAAGTCCAAAACAGAAAGTAATTAAGAAAACCTCAACAACGGGATACATAAATTGCGGAGAGAGAGAGAGAGAGAGAGAGAGAGAGAGTACCCTCATCTCGGAATTGCCGAAGAAGGAATCGAAGAGCTTGCGAAAGGCTTGTCCCATGACGAATTCACCGATCGGCGATTGCTTAATCTTTCTCTCAACAACACAGATCAGATTTGGGGTGGAGAGAAAGCGTCAACGCGTCGAACCTTTGTTGTTGACGACGCGGGAGGAGAGGAAACTTCCTTCGATCGGAATAGTCGGAACTGGTGTAAAGAGTGTACGTCCCTACGGAAATCCCAGCCAAACTTCAATAGTCGAATTCAACCATCGATGAGAAAAAAGAGAAACAACTTCCTTTTATTCTCTCTCTCTCTCTCTCTCTCTCTCTCTCTCTCTCTCTCCGAATTTCTTTTTTCTTTTTTTTTTCTTTTTCTGAAAGTTATTAAGAGTTTGTTAGTAGTTGGTATACCAAGAGAATCCGTGAATATTAAATTGTTGTTAATTCGGACCGTCCAAACATTTTTAGATGGTTGAGATTGTGCGCCATAAAATTTATTCACGGCTCTTGCATTTTTGGACGGCTCGGATTTGGAGAGAAAAAAAAAAAAAAGAAAGTGTTGGGGTGAGAGGAAAGATAGGGTTTTAATCCGAGCTGTCAAAAAATGCATTTGACGGCCCGAATGTGCCAAATGGATATCACGTGAGATATACCCACCCGACACCGAAAAATTTCTCACGGAAGGGACCTGAATCCTCCCTATTTTTTTCAACAAATTATATATTCACATCAGCATAGAAGTATCTCAATTAAATCTGGGATCTAATTCATTGTTCACTCATACGGAGTCCAATTAAAATTGGAGCAAAACGTCATACGGACCGAGTTCAAAGGAGTTTGTAGCACCCGGAAGGTTTTGACAAACCGACCTTGGGAGTGAGCAAGTCTCTAAGTCTAGGCCTCTCCTTAATGGATTGGAAAGTCCAATTAGGTCCAATTTTGGTATTTTTTGGATGATCCGAATCGATAATATTCTGTAGAGCTTGGTATTTCTTTATGAGCTCGGTAAGCTCATAAAAAAAATTAAGTTGATCAAATGTCCCTAGAATTCCGAAACCCATTTAACTTTAAAAAAAAAAAAAAAACGTGTTTAATGAGTTATGATCCACTATTGTCATCTCTTTTTTTGCCACAATGAAGTCTCAGTCTAAGCTCATGTTAAATTATTACCAGTCATTCTAATTTTCTGCGCAGTTGATGCTAATTGGAAAGAAATTCGTTAAAAATAACTAAATAATCGGAAAATCCACCATGGAAACAAAATCTGAACCCAAACCCAATTTTAATACTAGTGGAATTAATGTATTATATGGATATAATACTTTTTCAACCAAAAAAATATTTCAATCTGCACTTCCTCTTGGCAAATTGTAAGAAGAAATTCAAGATTGGGCCCATTAATAATAATAATAATAATATTAATAATAATAATAATAATAAAAGAAGCATTAGAAGGCTTCAAGTATTAGTAATAAAGAAGTACTGAATTCATAGTAATTTTTTATTGGTAATAGATAAGTAGGCATAATATGATGGCAAGGCACCATGTTTTACATTAGTTCTATTTGTCTAAAACCACTCATGCATTTTCTTCCAGGACTTTTTATCATTGCTAAAATAGAAACCGTCGGCTCTTGCAACCCAATAGCAATCGCACGGATAATGAACACAAAGAATAGGCGCCATATGCATACTTAACACCGGAAACCCGCTAGTTTTAGTGCCCCAGTTAAACTTACAGAAGAACATATAGTTGACCAAAAAAATGTCAGAGTATCCCCAGCTGAATTCCTGACCATCATTGAGTGTGCGCTTTCGGAAATCAGTACCATCAAATGTGCAATTAACCCGTAAATTGGTAGGATTGTCTGGCACACCGCTAATGATATGCACCATAGTCCCAAATGAAGTTTTATTTTTTTCATCAGCAATCTCGCTTGAAGTTGCACAAACAAGGTGAAGTAGCACGATGACTAGGGGAATTAGGAAGACCCGACTCATTGTATTGTATGTTACTCTTGGATGCCAAACCAGCTGGTTTATATTTGGTTTTATAGTTGCTTCCATGGCATATTTATACACATGAAATTTCATGAGAGATTTTGGCAATCCATGTTGAATATTATGGCAATCTTTTATGATTAGCATCGAAAACGATATACATGCACATAAAATGTAAGCAGACTTTTGCAATCAGGTGGATTATGACAATCTACCTTTATGATTTTCTTTGAAAATCTATATTATAAAACAGGACGGATATCTTACAGAATATTATTTCTCAAGATTTATCCCTATCCAATATTTATCTAATATTGGAAACTTCAAGAGCACAAAAGGAGCTCATTTAAATTTTAATATCCTAAACAATCATGGTAATCTAATATTACCGAAATTTGAATCCTATTAGGAGTTATCCTAATCAATCATGGTAATTTGTGACTAATATTCCGGAAATTTATGGGATAATTGTTTCAAAACTGGAATTTTTTTGAAGGAATCCTTTTAATTAAGGCATGATTTGTATTTTGCGGTTCAGATTTATCCCTATCCAATATTTATCTAATATTGAAAACTTCAAGAGCACAAAAGGAGCTCATTTAAATTTTAATATCCTAAACAATCATGGTAATCTAATATTACTGAAATTTGAATCCTATTAGGAGTTATCCTAATCAATCATGGTAATTTGTGACTACTAATATATTCCGGAAATTTATGGGATAATTGTTTCAAAACTGGAATTTTTTTGAAGGAATCCTTTTAATTAAGGCATGATTTGTATTTTG
>BPLS01000683.1:76900-127525 GCA_019656275.1 Rhododendron kiyosumense
TTCCTCGCTTTTACCGATCACCTCTGTCCTTTCACCTTCCCTCGAATCCCTCCCTAATAAATTGCATTAACATCCCAATAAAGGCCACGTTTGGAAACTTGTGGAAAAACGTTCTTTGTTTGGTTCTTTTTTTAAAGAAGAGAAAGAAAAGTTCCAAATCCCAACACAATTTCTATTTCCATTTTTCGTCTTCATTTTTTTCCTTAGGCTCTGTTTGGAACTTGTAGAAATGAAAAGAAAGGAAAGAAAAATAAAATGAAAGGAAAATGGGAAGAAAAGTTTACTATTCACTACACTCAAAATTCTTATTTTCTTTTCTCTTTCTCTTCAAACCAAACAATGGAAAGGAAAATTTTTTAATTTTCCTTTCCTTTCCATAAGTTCCAAACAGAGCCTTAACTTTCTCTTCTTTTTCCTATTACAGTTTTTCTCACGTTCCAAACTTAGCCTAACCCCATCGTAAATTGACCACGAAATCTATATCTATCTATCTATATTATAAAACATGATGGGTATCTTACAAAATATTCTTTCTCAACGGTTCAGATTTATCTCTGTCCAATATTTATCTACCCATACAAACAAATCCGACGATCTAGATTTGTTTTCATCCTTCATTCTATAACATGGCATTTTGGTAAATATTGAAAGTTTCAAGAGCACAAAAGGAGCTCATTTGAATTTTAATATCCTAATCAATCATGATAATCTAATACGTATTACCGAAATTTGAAATTTGAATCCTATTAGGAGTTATCCTAATCAATCATTGTAATTTGTGACTAATATTTCGAAAATTTATGGGATAATTGTCTCAAAACTGAATTTTTTTTGAAGGGATCCTTTTAATTAAGACATGATTTGTATTTTGTGGAATGAATGAAAGCTAATAAAACATGTACGGTAGTAATGAGTAAGTTGACCTTTCTAATTTCCTTGTACTTAACAGTCAAAACAAAAACATCTTTTTACGTTCATTTATCCCTTCAATCTGCATAATGTTTGCAAAATAAAGTGCAGATTTTCATCACCTAAGGAAAGATTCACACTTGTACAAATTAAGCCATTCATCAACGGGACAACAATGTCATTAATTGGTAAATTTACATCAACTAATTTAGTGTTTAACACACACTTCCCTTGATTTATGCTATGTTGGCAGCACATACTTAATACTATAATCTTCCCTGGAAATGAAAGTTACCAAGACTAATTAAATTGGAAATGAAAGTTACCAAGAATAGTTAAATTCAAACTCAATTCAATTGAGTTCTACTATCTACAGATTTTCGATTGAGTCTAACTATAGGTAAGTCATTTAGTATACACCAAAAGCAGACGGGATTGTGTGGGAGCCAACTCAGAGTCTTGCACAAGTGGTCAGAGCCACTCATATCGTTTAAAACACTTTATTTAATGATCTATGGAAAAAAATGAGCTCAGTTGAATATCGTTAAGAACTTGATCGAAGAATTTATCAATTCCTACCAATATCTGATTAAGTTGATTTTTTACAAGAATTATTTTTAAAAATATTTTAAACGATTTGAGCGACTATGATCATTTGTGTAGGATCCAAAACGGGATTAAAAAAACTTGGTGTGCATTTAATTGGTGTACACCAAATGACCAGATACTCATATATAGTTTTATTTTTCATTGTCGTTATATTTAAGTTTGAAATTATCTTCTTTTTTAAAAAGAAGATTTAGAGAGAAAGCGGAACGGGGCCGCAATTATGACACTATTTCTGCATCCAGTGAGTTCTCTCTTCTCATCATAAAAAACCAAGCTCTCTAGCTCCAAGCAAAAAATATTTGTGTGTTTCATCATTTTTGAATTGTGAATGCTCTTTTTATCTATTAACACTTGATTAATTTTTGATAAATTTGCTCATGGCTCATCTCTTCATTTGGTTGATCTTTGTTAGTATGAGTTGTATTACCAAGTTCATATTACTTTTTCCACTCATGATTGATTGATCTAACATGCATTTTCATAGCGGTGATCATCTTTTGAGAAGTCAATCAAAGATTCACAACTATACTTCAGATAAGTTTTCCCCTGCAAGTACTCATCATATTATTATTATTTTTGATAGGGTAATCATATTATTATTATGTACTTATTTCTATTTCAATGGTAGCGATAAACTCCTATTGAAGGAAGGGTCACATACTTTGGGCATTGGATAATTTTGGATACCTACAACCATCTAAAATTCACACGTATGAGTAAATCAATTAAGAAGTTGTCCATTGTAATTTGACACAAGAAATTTAAATTTAGAGACCTCAAATTAATTGTTGCTTTCAATGCATCTTTCAAGGGTGGAGTTAGCCGAATGGTAAAATAAGTTAAGGATTTTGTTTTGCTAGCTTACTTTTTTGGACTTTCACGGTTTAATTCACATTCATTTGGTTGCTAATTTTTTTTCCCCTCATTCTGTTCATCGGTATTTATCACAAGGGTTTATGGGTAGTTTTTTTTGTGTGTGTGTGGCTATTATAGTTCTTCTAACGGGAACAAGTTAATGAGATATCAAAAAGAGAATAAATTATTTACACCGTCGGTGTAAACATTTGTTTCCTCCAAATCGATTGCATTGCGACACGTATCAAAACAGTGGTCCCAATTAATAAAACATGGCAACGTAGCGCAATGCAATCGATTTGGAGGAAACAAATGTTTATACCGGCTGTGTAAAGAATTTATTCTCATAAAAAAAACCACACTCATCGTATATGACTCATATGCTATGATTATGCATCCTACACATTAAGGAGTTGAGTCGCAGAAATCACTTTCACCGTTCCATAGGTATTCACGTTATTCCTGTTTGGCTTTTCCATCTTTGAAATTACTTATGAGGTTTTAATTGATACTTATTTAATAAAATAATATAAATTAACCGATAAGGCCATATATTTATTTGAGTAAATTACAGTAAACCCCCCTCAGCTAACCTAAATTTTCACTTAACCCCCTCCGACTACAAAACCAACATTGTGCACCGTCTAACTATCCAGAATTGACACGTAACACCCTTTTGTTAGGTCTCCGTAGGAAAAATGCACCGACGGCCGTCTCCGGCCACCGAGCGGCTGATCCGAGCCATCCAAAAAATTTAAAAAAAAAAAACCGAGTGGGCTTACGCGAGAATCAACGGCATCCGACGTACGTAGGTGCTCGATCCAAACACCCCAAGAATTTAAATCGGGTGTTTAGATCGAGCACCTACGTATGTCGGATGCCGTTGATTCTCGCGTCAGCCCACTCGGTTTTTTTTAAAAAAATTTTTGGACGGCTCGGATCGGCCGCCCAGTGGCCGGAGACGGCCGTCGGTGCATTTTTCCTACGGAGACCTAACAAAAGGGTGTTAAGTGTCAATTCTGGATAGTTAGAGGGTGCACAATGTTGGGTTTTGTAGTCGGAGGGGGTTAAGTGAAAATTCGGGTTAGTTGAGGGGGTTTACTGTAATTTACTCTATTTATTTTTATTTTCCTATATATACACAGAATTAGAGCTATGTGAGAATTCAAGGGACTAGCCAATCCTTCTAATTAATGGATGATGATGTATAAAATCCCCAATTCAGTGGTCATCTTACATGTGATTTGAGTCCCAAATCAATTGTCTATCAGTCAATAATGTCTTTCGTTGGCTATTTAGAAGAACATACTAATAGACTCTTAAAAAAAATCCCAAGTGACCAAGCAATTGGGGAATGACTTGTGACTTCGTTTGATATGAATTTCCTGTGCCTATAACTAATAAGTTTTGTCTGTGCATATCACTGAGTTGTCACTAGATTTTACTACCGAATAATTGGTTGTTAATTGAATGTTTGATTTTATTTCATCTCCAAACCAAGGGTTTTTTATCCCATAAACGATGATTTCTACTTTGTTAATTTTTTTTATCATCACTACTATGTTGATTAGGTGTTTAGATTTTTTGAAACTTTAATTTAGAATTGGTTTTTAGAGTTAGAATTGTTGCATAAAGGTTAAGATATTGCATGTGAGCACATAGTTGATTTGCATGTGCTAATTATCCAAGCTGTGCCTTCAAGCATTGTACAACAAATGCGTATGCTCTCTTTTTCTTTTTAACTACACTTGTGATATACATCCCGTTCTTTTGAACTTTAACTTATTTTTTTATCCCATTTTGAAACTTAAATGAAAATAAATTAAGTTCATCCATTCTTCTAAACTTAAACTTAATTGCCTTACACAATTACAATATTGCCCCTTCATTTTTAAAAGGAAATAAGTTACACCCATACAATATTCACAAGAGACGGGTATTTTGGACATTTCACATATGCCTTGAGGCTTGTTTGGGAATGATGGAAAATATAAGTTTAAGTGTAGAAGAATGGACTGAATTGAAAAAATAAGTCAAGTGCAAAAGACCACACCCTAATAAGACAGTTTTCCAAAGACCGTGTAAGGAGGATTCCACAAGTAATTCTGGAGCTCAAGCATTCCACAGTATACTATTTTTTCCCCTTTTCCTCCATTTTCCGACATCATATTCCATTCTAGTTCTAGAAAAGCAAAAGCATCTCATGAAATATATTTCTAACAAAATCAGTTGCCTAGCAACTCGAAACATCATCAAACATAGAAGTTGCATGTTCAGCATAAATCGCACAATACGCGGAGTACACAAAAATCACACCCCTCTAACGATACCCCAAGGATACATGTCTGCCCACCAATAAATAAACAAAAAGAATTTCTGCACAAGGTTTGTCTACATTACACCTACTTTGGAATATCATCATCAATACTAAAACGCCACTCCAACGGTTCTGTACCTCAGCTTCGGCATGAACTACAATTATGTCAAAGCTGATTTCAGGAACCCGTAAAAATGACTGCCATATTCCTACATCAGAATCTAAGTACTCTACAACCCAAAATAGTATCAAGCCACGCCTTTTGCCCTGGGACACCTTCATGATTCACCCGTTCGAAACTAAAGAAATTCAGGAAACCTGAGGAAAAAAATTGACCAAAATACTGATCTTGTAACCTCGACAAATGTGTATTCCAGTTGCCCCACTGCAAATCTGGAGTCAGACCCATGAAAATTAGTCTCCTCAGCAAACCTTAGAGCCACCTATGAATCCAACATCTCATCTTGTATCTCGTTAGGGGCAATAAGACCAGGAATAGTAAGCATCCGTTGCCGCTCCCTTTCTCTCTGAGCAGCAGCTTCCTCTGCGTAGAGATCCTTGTTGTCCTGCATAATGGAGTGAGCATAAACGTAGAACAATGTTATCAAAACACCAACCAAGAAAACCCCAAAAACCATTCTAAATTCCACAACCAACGGATCACATGAGTCCTTGTGTCAACAATGCTTTTACTAGATTGATCGCACAAGTCCTAGTGTCAACAATGCTTTTACTAGATTGATGCACTGACCCACCTCCCAAGCGTTGTTATCCAACCACTTAGGGACGACTGACTGTCAATGGCCATATGTCGAGTTGACTTAAGTAAGATCATATTATTTTCCTCACAAATGTCAATTTATGTCTTCTCATCCCCCCTAGCATTACCCGAAAAAAACTGCATCACTTTTCTTCTCTATTTCATATACTAATCTTCATTGTATCTCATCAAACCAACTTTCCAGTTTCTCTCATCTTCAATTGGTGCAACACTACAACCTAACAGTTCACTATTTTTCTGAGGCTTATTCCGGGAATTTATAGAAATCGCTTGACGTCGTGGTCTGGGGATGACCATCCGGTTTTCTGATCCATCCAGCGACTTCTGAATGAAATAAACTATGGGGAGGTTGACAGAAATATCTAGCCTCTCTTTGCGCAACCCTAATCAACTTTCGGATAAAGGATCCTTCGAAGGCATAGTTTCGGGATTCAATTGCAAAGAGACGTTATTTTATATATATCAAAGTCCTTTGGTTGCTGTTCATATCAAAAAGCTGGCCAGCCTGGCCTAAAGGCGGAAAAAGTTTCATGAGTAAGAGCTAAGAACTGAGATCTTTATAATTCTACCTCTTCTCCTTTCATCATATATCAACCTTAAAACTACCATATATGCTAAACCCATTTTATTTGTTATCTGGCAGTGGCCAAACATCAGGTCTCATATTGCTCGTCTTACATCTGTCCTAAAGAATGATCCATTGAATTTTTTAGAATATATCCTCTCCACTCTGAGTTATGGTCTTGCAAAATATACACAATATCTTGAGAGGGTTTACATCAGGCTGAAAACAGATCACAGCTGATCTCAAGCCTTAATGGACAAAAAGTAGAGGCCCACAGGTAGTGGTTTCTTGAGGAATCCTCTTAGAAACCACATAAATAAGGAACCAAACCAAGTAATGAGATCAAACATCACAGGGTAATTAAAGATCACTATCAACTCTGAGGGGTAAACCATAGACATGCTGAGAAAATTATGCAGTAAAAGCAAGTTATGCTGGTGTTAACCTGAGCTGAGAACTCTTTTGACTGCACAAGGAAGTCCCGAATGTGATCCTTAAATGTGGAAAGATCGTTCCTCGACTCAAACAGTCCATTCACAAATTGAGTTACCTGAAAATACCATCAAATAAGAGATGTACACAGAGCATATAATCTTTCATTTAACGTTGCATTCCATACCTCAGCAGTTGTCATGTTGGGGAATGATGAACCCAAAAGTTTTATGGTATATTCACGAACAAACATTGCATTATTTGGATATGGATAAGGAACAGTCGCCACATCCCACAAAGGTTCTGTTAAAGAGCCAGACTCCGCCTAGAAACATATCACAAGAACAGCAATCAACTTTCCATTCTCATTCTTCCGTATCTATAACTCATTATGCACTTCCCAAAAAAAAAAAAGGTGGCTGAAGAGGTGGGGATGTTGGAAATGAAATGAACTTGTTCTACGCAATAGATGACTGGATAAGAGATCATACCAGACAAAACAAGTGCTGCAGAACCGATACGTGCAACTTGAACCCAGGTTTATGAAATGTGTCAGTTAAGACGGCAAAAATCTCTTGCTCGATGGTCACAAAGTAAGTTCGGTAAAATTGATTACAAAACTCAGAAGCCTGCAAGACAACCATAAGGACGATAAAAACCATTTCCTTGAGATAAAGGTTTTTCAACTGAAGAGCATAAAGAACCCATGACAAATCACACCTGAAAGTTCTTCAGCATCTCCAACAAAAGATTTAGCCCCGTTTCGGATATGTTCCTCTCAGTGTGCCGGAAAGCCCAAATAATAGAATCCATAACTAGCTTTAGTTGCTGTGTGGAGCACAAATAACAACAAATAAATATAAAGCCAGAAAACGCTCATTGAAACTGTCGTTACAGTAGAAGCCAGATGTTTAAAAATCAAGCATACACATCTGAACCGATAAAGACCTTGACATCCTTGTCAAATTTGAAATGTATAAATTAAGACAAGCCCCAATAAGGGGACAAAAATATTAACACGAACCTCGCTTGACAGCCGAATCAAAGCTGGAAAACAATGTGTAGCAATGGCACGAAGCAGTGAAAAGAACTTGAGGCGATGCTCAGGGTAATCTTCAAAGTTTTTGGTTATCATCTGAAACATGAATCAACGGGAGATGTCAACCACTACACATATTGTATGTTGTGAAGTTTGAATAATTCAAAGTTCCTTGCCAACATCCATTTAACTACTTACCCCACAAAAAACATCCATTTAACCAAATAAATGAAATACAGGCCAAGCAATGTTAAGAGATAAAACATGATATGGTTATTACTTCATTACTAAAAGCAGCTTTATTTCTCACCTGCAAAGTACATTGGAAAACCGCTTCAAAAATGCGAGGCACGTCCTCAATCATTGTAGCTTTATACCTACGAATAAACAAGATGAATGCAACGAATATTACAGGCAGAAAACACAATAGGACATGACGAATAGTGAACAAAGTCAGCCGGCGGCAGTAGAAGCAATATTCCTCAAGTTTAACAAAATTTTGGGGGAAAGGATAAAATCAGAAAAGATTTTCCGAACACCTAGAGTATAGATCAGTTAACAAATTTATAAATAGTTGAAAGAGCAAAGGCCAGAACCGTGAAAGTGGTTTCATTTTATCAAAGCAACCACATCAAGGTCAAGGAGACAACAATGCACTAACTGGGAGAGCTATTATTTATGTTTTCGAATAAGTTAATAACTATCAACTGTGTCACGCAATGGCTACCACATTTGTAAGCAAACATTGTCCATTGCTGCCAACACCCCTCTTATTAGAATTTATTAATTTATCAATAAAACCGTCAAAAGACACACAACATACTTGTTTATTATTGTAGCAAAAAGTGACAAGACTTCTGATTCCCTCGCATCAGGCAAGTTCCTAGCGTAATCACCAAGTACAGGATCCATCATTGGGGGGACAAATTGCTTTCCAATTTGTGGTTGATCTTCAGCCTTGTCCAAGAATGTCTCAATGAGCTTAAGGGTCTCTCGTTTAACCGAGCTGTTTCAAGAGAAAAATAATACAAAATGAGAACAGCGTGCTCTGTAAAATACACCAAGACAAAAACAGAACACAAATAAGTTGACCTCACCGCAGAAGTTTTACATAAGACGTTCTAGATGCATAAGGACCCCCTTCCGCAATGTTGGTTGATATAAGCTCGCTGTACATTCTGTTCCAAACATTAGAAGTTTTTAAAAAATCAAAACATTACTCAAAGGTCTTCTCAATCTCCAAACACAATAAACAAACAGAAGTATTGCCGAGAGTATTGAAGTCCAAATTCTGCAAAATCATACCTGTACACATTAAGCATGTCCAAAAAGATAAGTGAAATTTGTGGCAAGAAATATGTTCCAAGTGAACTGGCAACACTTGTATTTGTCTGTCAAGGAGAACCCGACAAAACGGGAGAACAGCAAAAAATAAATAAAATAAGCTTCATAAAAAGAGACCAATCAACAACGAGCTCTCCCAACCCCAAGATCTCCACACACAACAAAAATCAACCGACAAGGAAGAAAAGAATAAAAAATTCCCGAATCATAAGCACTAGTGATCCGTCTCAGGCGAGAAGCAAGCTGCAAGCGTACAACAATGAAATCTCATAAATCCAAGTCTAAAGTTACATACCTGCAATATGTTAAGCACAGTCCTGATTACATCTTGATCCTTCAAGAAGTCCACACTTTGGCGTGCCTGACCTATTATTTCAGCCCATTTCTGCCCATACCAATTAAATCATAAGTTACACTCAAACACGGATACGGCTCTGAGCATGCCACCCATGCTCACACTCACTTAAAAGCATGATCAAAGAAAAGCACTCATTTTATGCAGGATTCTCAGAGGTGCCAAAATATATGCTTGCCTGATTGGGAAGCTCCATCAGCCTCTGCAAATATTCGTCCCTCTTCAGAGGATCCGATTCCGCTTGAATCATTTGACCAACCTAAAACAACAGGACACCAATAATAATGTCACAACAGCACATTATGCATATTCGCCAAACATCAGATTAACATACTGATTCATAAAACGAATGAATTTGATGAGGCTCCAGATCTGCTATCGTTGTTGGAAGGCTTGTCAGAAGCTCAGATACAAATGGTTCATTTTCTCCAACCTAGAAACAAGAGAAGAAAACAACCGCAAAATTCAAAGCCTCATTCCATATATATAATTGCGATTACGCCCAAAAGATATAAATAACAAACCTGTACAATAACAAATTTTCGCTTGCACTTCTGAACAATTTTCAAGAATGTATCACAAGCCATATCCTGAAAGAAAACACCATAACCAAATGATGAAATGAATAGTTCAGTTTTCTCAAGATAAAGAGATTATGCATCGTGAAGTAAGAATAAAGAGGATTACAGAAAAAAGATACCTTTTAATTGAGCAATTTAAAAGAACAAGAATGAAGATTTGAATTACAACAGTTATAATTGACGACGATAAGAAAGCTATCAGAATAATCAACAATAAAGCGCAACACTAACCAATTTGCCATACAGCAAAAACTTAAACTGATCCAAGTAAAGAAATAGACAAGACAAACCAGTCGTTGATCAAGAAGTAACAAAACGACTGCAACCTATAATAGTATAATATCTCACGGAATGCCACATTTGGTTGCAATGTTCTAAAAATCGCCAGGCGCTAGTCGGGCGGGAAAGGGGCGCCTAGGCACCGACTATCTAATCTAGGCGTTGGACCATCGCCTAGCGCCGAGGCAGGGACTAATCAGCCTAGACGGCCGCCTTTTAGAACACTGTTTGGTTGTGGAGGGGGCACAAAGTGGTTGGCAGACCATTCACCACATTTTCCAAACGATTAAACATCTTCCAAACAATCAATGCTGTGTTTGGATTTGAAATTTCTTTTGAAAAATAGTAAGGGCAATAAGTGGAGAGAGAGAGAGATGTGTTGGAAATAGGGGGAATTTTTTGAAAAATGCTTTGAAGATTACCCTGAGAACAAGGCATAAACAACTCACCTTGAGGAAAACTTAGGCTCGTCAAGTTGCTTAGTCATAGACAACCCTTTTTATATGTGAAACAGTTTTATTGGTAAATATCACAGGTTAAAAAGTAGTTTCAATCCGGTTATGGGCTACACCAAACATAACTTTCTGAGATTTTTGGGCTAAGTGTGTCTCTATGGCGGACCAAAAGGGACATGGGAGCTTTCTTCGCAGAAAATTGCAAAGCAACAATAATCAATTCCAAGAAAATATCACAAGAGAAACAACTAACCTGAACTCCAGGATGTGTTTCATGCATGAACTCGAACAACTTATTCACAACAGTTTTTAAAAACTTCCAATGGGCCCTAAGAAACCTTGGGTATTGCCCAACAACATACCTAACAAACCAAAAGAAGAAGGCAATGAATTTAGATCATTAGCTCGAAAACAATTCTCAACCTTTGACTACAAGTACCGCTAAGTTCTATTGTCCTAGATGAAACGAGATTGGAGATGAAGAAAACAAAAAGATATAAATGGAGGTGCAAGTTTAACACGAAAAAATCTTACATGATGTTACTTGCAATAACAGCTTTGTTATCTTTTCCTTTTGTGATTTCACACAAATTTAGGAGATCACGAATCACCATAACCAGAAACCTGTTTTCCTGAAAAAGGCCCAGCAAATGAATTAGCAAAACACACAAGACATGACAGGAACATAAGAATAGCTTTGTCTGACAATACCACCAAGTTGATAAAGCAGATTGGAAACCTTCATTAATCTATCTACTGATAACCAAGAACTATATATCAAAACAGTACCACCCAACAGCCTTGTAGTTAAACGTTAACTAAAATGTACTAATTAAATGAGCATGCAATACCCATATGACAGAATACAGTCTCATGAAATATAGAAATAGAATATGAGAATTAAAAAAGGAATAAAATTCAGTACCTCCAACAAGAGAACGAAATAAACCCAGAAGGCGGATTTAAATTGGAAAGAATCATAACATAGTCCACCACATAAACCATCCCCAATGCCCAAGAAACAAGTTATTTAGGATAACCATGCTCAAATGTGGAAAGAAGCATACCTGTTCCTCCATCATGGATCCAGATATAGATCCTATTGCCCAGCATAAGGTGTTTAAGTTGTTCCACGTCCAATCTTCACCACTCAGTTGCTTACTCAATTTCTTCAGCATCTATATCATTCCAAGAGGGCAGAAACAAAATAGATTATAAAAGATTGCATAGTCCGCGAGATTCAAAGTTAAAAGCAAAGTAAAGTACTAAAGCACAACTTCATACTCAAAAAACATAGCCATTATGTGCTGATAGCCGTGAACTTGTATACACCAGATAGACCAAGGGTAAGGTATGAGATACCAGAGATGTGCCTGACCTCATATCCAATTGTACATTTGAATACACTAATTTATGCGAACAATATCTGCGGAGGCAAAATGTCACATCTGATAAGGAACCAAAATGTTGTAGCCTCTCACATTGGATCAAAGATAGGAATTCCCTTTTACCCAACGTCTTACTCAATTTCAAGCATTTCTTACCAGAATGTTTAGACCATATCCACGGACCAGAATTCAACTTTTTGGACAAGAAACCATATATCCTAAGCGGCTAAGCCTATGGCTAGGTAGGTTTGTCGCAACCCCGCCCAATACTCATGCCCCAGTCCTTTTACCATATGTGCTTAATGGCTTACCATGCAACTACCTAAAATAGATAATCTAGGGAATTGAAAGCAGACTATGATAAAACCCTCAAACTGGAAATACGAGGTCTAACTTAGAAATAGAATGCTTATCAGATGCAGTGCTGTGAGCCAGCATAAGTAACAGCACTATGCGTTGCAAATATTAGGAAAACATGGATTCTTCCAGATAGAATACTAAGTCAATCACAAACCAGAAACCAAATTCAATTCAACTCCCATAAACATGATAATTATTTGGTTGGTAACACACTTTCAGAAAAACTGTGTCAAATTATTTAGCAATCAAAATCAATTCGTTATGCTGCAATTATAATCAAACATCAATACCATGAAGAATCCAAGTTCTACGCTCATCCAATCAAGGGCATTACATTTAAAAGTGGATACTACAACACAACACCAACTAATCCTCCAGTCCTCAAGCCGTACACGTGAACCTGACACTCTAACTTAATTACTCAGATTTCCCAACCCCAGCGAATGCATTGATTCTGAGGGGAATAAATCAAGCCAAAGATAGATTGGGGGGCATAGTAGTTTCTAAAGTACAATAAATGATTTACAAGGTTAATTTATGCCATTATAAATCCTTCGAAAAATCCAAGTGTTATATATTCCTGCCACATCCATATTCAGAACACAAGATAAGCAAATATCATCCATGTCAACAAGAAGGTTTTCTACACTAACGACGCAAGGACATATTGACAGCAAATGTACATCCATACAGGATAACAGCAGCACATTAGTTTATATTTCCGTTAAAGCAAGCAGCGAACAGCAAAGGCAATTCCAAGTCATACCTGTTTTTCAGTATCTTCGTGGTCAAGATGTGACAGGTAGATAAGTGCTTCCCTCATGCTCTACCACAAAGTAATTCAATTACAATAAGTAACTGGAGCAGAAACAGAGGCAGAGAAACAAAAAGCAAAAGCAAAAAGGATCCCGAGAATGACTTCTAAAATACACACACAAACAAAAAAAGTTTGTGATTAGACACTTTTAACATTTTAGGTTGAAGAGATAGCACATCGGCCAAGCAGAGGTTGAAAACCTTATATTGGACGAGGACATCATTGTCCTTCATAGTTTCACGGACTATATTCCCATTTTCATCCTCAACAATCAGAACCTCTTCAGGCTTAGCCATACGGCAGATCATTAGTAATCTCAACTTGGACATTGGAACTGCATAGAGCTGCCGTCGCTGCAGCAGTTGTGAACCAAGACCATCAGTCATACCTGGAAATGGCATCTGCCAATTGAACATGCGGAACCAAACACAGATCAGTGATTTTTAACGAGAAAGGTGCAAAAATCTATGCAATTTCTAATTAGCAAAACATTAAACATTAAGAAGGAAGTTTGACATGTGCATGTGCAAGCTCTGATAGTGCCTGAAGGCCTGATGAGAAGTGCATAGATTCTTGCAACGAAGGAATCAACTGAAACAATTACTGTGCATAACTAGCAATGCTAAACAAGAGTAACAAGTCAAACATAAAAAAACAAGGAAACAACACAGCTATCTCAAATAACACCAAAATGAAACACCACAGAAGTGCAGGCACCCACCCCCCTTAAAAACGCACAACAGCGAGGAAGAGGTACAAGTGGGTCAGAAGAGAAGATGATAAACGCATATCTTGGGACAATATACACCAGACCCAATAACTAAAGAGTAAAGAGTCTAAAGACTAGGATATACAACAATTGCCACACATAAATAAGCAGGTATATTAACATCACGCGTATTTTTGTGCATGCATCATACTAACGTGAAATATGTATCTTCTACTATCTCTTCCATGTGTTTCTCAAAAGATTCTCATTGATTAACTCGATCAAGTTTTCATGACATGATGAGAGGAAAATATTCTACAACTTGTGGAAGACAAATGGAATTACCAGATGCAAAACAAGCGCACAAGTTATAGAAGCAGTTCGCCAATCCTTCTCCCATTCGTGACTTAAAATTTATAACAAGCGCAACTCTAGTGTGGATTTGAACATAACATAGAAAACAATTTAACTAAAGAGGCAAACCTCCAATCTAGGATGTCGAACTAAGTTTCCTGATAAACTCGAACAATAGCAAAACATAATTCTTAAGGTCAAGTCAAAGGAAGCAAGGCTATCGTCCATCACTAACAACTTACTTTTTCTTTCTCATTTTCACCTCCCACAATAACAAAAGTAAATCAAGAAAAACAGCTTGCGTTGCTTGGCTATGGTTCTATAACTTTTCTAATGAGAGATTCCCAGTGGAGACATCTAAAGTTCTCTTGTTTACTACTACACTGCAAACAGGTCGCTCCTCCTTGATAAAACAAAAAAGTATTCCACAAGGAATCAAAAACCTGGGTTATAATAACACAACAGAAGGCATCGAAGCTTACGTCCCATGTAACATATAACAGGGGAGATGAAGTGGGCCGAGACACCCAGTAGGAGCCAGAGATCCGTGAATACGAAGAGGAATCCTAAATAGAACCTCCAAACCGCGCAAACTAAAGCACCACAGGATCATAATCTCTAACCCAAAGCACCAATATTACCTGCAGTCCCATCATGTTTGCAATTGCTAAAGGATTATCCAGATTATGATGTGCCTCAAACAGCTCTAGAACTAAAGAGTTCCAGTAGTCCAAGCAAACCTGTCAAATTTTAGCAGCACATAGGTTAACATATGAAATTAATCCCAGATTGGATGCTAAAAAGATACAGCAGCAAACATACCTTAAAAACCTCGGTGTCATCCACATACGAAATGTTTATGAGATATTCAAGACCCAGTAGGAGGGCAGATATATTCTCTGATGAGGATTCTAGAACCCGAATATGCGACTGCACCAACATAACATCAATCAAAGAAGCTGCCAGGCTGCCTTATAATCAATCAAACTCCAAAACGTGCAAATAAATTTGAGAAAAACAAATAGTTGAAGCTTCAAGTTTATAACTCGCAAAATCATCAAAATCTTGCCACAGATATAACGAAAACAAATAGGATAAATAGTATGGGTGCGCAGTTCAGACCAATCATTTTAGAGAGTTTTTCCTTTCTGCTTTGTTTAGTTCAGAGTCAAGATATTTTTGGTGTTTACGGTGATGCATAGGTAATTTGTTTGATTGGTGACTTTTTGGTGTTTTCAGTTTTATGTCCTTCTGTTCCTCTTTTTCTTTTGTGCATGGGGGGCATCTCCGTGACGATGCCTTTTCAATAACATTTATTTCTAATCAAAACAAAAACATAGCTTTAGCACATTAACATGTTTTGAATTGCAATTTGCAGGGACCAGGGATGGCCGTAACTTCTTTTTTGTGTGTGCGCTGATAAGCCGCAGAGTGAATTTGTACCCAGCAGAAGCTACTAGTTCTTGGAGGACGATGTTCCAGCTATTACCAATCTGCTTAAGTCCGGGTGAGCTACTAAACGAATGAAGGTTGGCACAGCCACATACGTCGCCCAATGGAAGCATATTTTATATACCAGAACTTTCAGGTTGACACCAGTTGTCTTCGCAAGAATATAAAAAACAAGGCAAATCTCTAGGCTTTTTTAGCCAGCAAAGTCTTTAATCTTTTACCACAGGGCATCTAGAAACAGGATCACATCATGCAAATATCTGTCCTTAGTCAATAAGGATACCTGACCTCCCCTCCAACTTCATTGTAATTGTCCTTATTATAGCCCATTTCTACGTTCATAAGAAATATAAGAGTTTGATGTCTAATAGATTTTATGGATGTCATTTGTGCAGTTACGTTTTTTTCATTTTTCAACTTCAAAAGAAAGCTCACTTCACCCAAAGCCACTAATTGTACACACACACATCCAGACAAGTATAGGAAAATCAATGCTTCAGTAACTGAGTCCCCAAATCAGAACGGTATCATGGTTCGCTGCTTATTGAGACCAACCAATGATGGACTTGCAAGGTAAAGGCCAGTACAGAGACTTTGGAAACACCACCCACCAGAGGATACTCAATGGCACTTGCATTGCACAGTTACACAAGAATGACTAGTAGCAAAGAAAAGGCTTGCCTTATAAAATGAGGTGAAAAACATCGCCAGGTTTTGAATGAATGCCTGCAAATAAGGTACAGCATCAGCTTATGCAAGTCTAACAGTTTCAAGGCCAACTAGAAAAACATGTGTGAAACATTCACCTGCTCGTCACCAGAACCATTTGCATAAGCATCAGAGATGTTTGTATTGGGTGGAAGAATGGCCTAAAAACACAAAATACACCTCAAGTCATTGCAAAGAGAAACCAGAAATCCCAATGGAACGGAACCCAGAAAATATTTACAACTAAAATGGCAAATCCACACACTCAGTTCCAGATTTCTAAACTAATTTTTATTAAACCATTTAAGTACCTGCAGTTGCACCATAAAGATGGTATACATTTTAACGTACTGCACGTTATAGAAATCGCCAAAATTAAGGGCAGCAACCTGCCAATATCAAGACATCAAAAAGAAAATGTTGAAGCAGTTCAGGAGCACTTAACATTTGAAATTTGGGTAGGTACGATGGAGTAAGTACATACCTCAGTCAAACACTGGAGGGTGAGATTTCTATAAGAAGGCACGGGGAAAAAGTTCAAGAGTGTTTCAAGCTGCAATATTCATGGAACACAAGAATGTCAGAACATGCTTTGGCTTTTTCCTCAACAATACTTCAAACAAGAAGTCTCAAACACATACGAAGCAGCCGTTTTTTGGGGTTCCAAAAACAGCCATGGAAGAAGGCTGACGATAGCCTTCTTAGTACCCAGCCCCTCGTTCATTAACTCTTTCACATTACATAAAGGAAAATGCTAAAGACAGCCCAGTGGACTGTCATTAAGATTTTAAAAGTGTATTGACATGGTGAAAAGTGTATAAATGGAGTAGGTGATAACACCGCTTACATCAGGTGGTACTCGTACAACCGTACAAGTGCAGTTTCACAAGTACTTTCCAAACAGAAAATAGTAACCAAGCATGTAGGAAGAGAAAACAAACCAGTGGAGATTCAAATATATATCCCAGAGGAATCCATGAAAGAAAAGCATGCAGTGTTGCCAGCGTAGCCCGCATGAGCTCAGTTCTTTGAGAAGCCGCGGATAGTACATATAGGCATAGCTCATGAATGAGCTGAAATTCGCTGTAAACAAACAAACAAATCCTCTGATAAGACAGAAATAACAATATCTTAAGTTAGTTAGGTCAATCGGGATACTTCAAAGACGAAACAAGGCAAAAACAAACAGAGATTGTACAGAATCAAAAGCTAGAGACATGACAGAACCAAAGCCTGTTCCAGTTCAGTAGTCAACAAACAAGTTGCCAAACAAGGTATATAAACAAAAAAAATTACAACAATTTTGCAAGAAAGCCCATCTGCGGGACCCCAAAAAAAGCAAGACTCTTGCAAGGAGTAAGAATCAAGAGAACCATGGAAGAAGAACTAAAGAAAACCCTCAAACACATTTCTGAAACCATTGCCAAACATCTGCACTAGGTGTTTACATATCCCACGTGTCCACGGTCCATCGTTAGCCTAGTAATATAATCACCCATACAGTTACGAGTTCCTAAAACAGTAGAGCAGGTCACGGGTTGGGACCACCAGGATAATGGACATTTAAGGTAGTACAGTAGTACACATAAGGAATCCATCACATGGTAGTCTCCAAGTATGATAAAATAATAGGAAATTACCTGTTCAGGGATTGTTTAAGCTCTTTGATCTTCTGTTGTGTCATTTCACCCCTTGAGAAATCAAAAACTTCTTCACTTAAAAGCTGACAAGTAGCAGTTCAAGTCAGTGAAAATGCTTCCAACAAAAATCAGTTACTCCACCGACTTAAAAAAAATAAAACTAGCTTACTTTTAATATAGCCATGCAATTTTCACATATAGTTTCACTTGTCTTTGCTGCAGCAACAAGATCGGGAATGAAGCTTCGCCATCTGGATGGCCACTCATGTTTCAAAATCTGTAAATCAGGAGGGCATATACAATTCAGATCACATTCCAAAATAACTCAATACTATAGGGTCCAATGATCTCTACTAGATAGAGCAAATAATCAGAACAAATAAACAAAAGACCCTTCAAAAAGAAGTTGATGCAATAACAAGGCAGGCAAAAGTTACGACCATGATGCCTTCGAAAGCAAGACTGACCAGTTTGAATAAAACATAATAATCTTTCCCGAGTAAGGAAGTCCTGACTGACCATCCTCCTTTGCAATATTGTCCAAAAAATACTTGCAACTATGCAACGTAACATACTTATCATACCCTGATGCATGCCCTACAATTTACCTGGACTAATATTATATTGAGTTTGTTGACATACAGCCTTTCCCGCCGAAAAGAGATCTCATCACTGGACAGCTAAGCAAGGGAAATTAAAGGTGAATGATACAACTCAGCATGGACTAAAGAGAAAAAATTGTGTCAGAGAACTTACAAATGAAAAACAATAAACCACATACCTTCACAATGACCTCAGAAATGTAGTTTTTCATACCATCTCGCTGGTCAACAGGCAATGCATTCCATCTGTACTTAATTACACCTTCCAGAACCTAAAATAGAACATAAGAGCTCACTCACATCAGCACCTCAAAAAGGGAAGGAAAAAAGAAAGAAAAAAAAGCATAAACACTACTCTGCTTTTAAGAATGTAGGACACAGTTTCTACAGAAGCACCATGCCAACCACTTTATGCACGGGAAAAGGAAAAACCTTAGTCAAGTAGTCCTTGAGACAAGAAGGAAGGGAAGTTGAAGCATATCACAAAAATAATCTCACTCATGAGTCATGAGCAAGCCTTTACTTTTAATGGATAGAACTCCCCTAATTTATAGATTGCATTTTCCTACTCCCACCCAAAAGAATACCAATGTGGCATGCGCAAGTAAAAAAGTAAAAGGCTTCATTTCAGTGAGACCTCCCAAGATTAGCATTTATTCAGTAAACACCACCAATTTGACAACTTTACACCTACCTACCTCCAATAAAGGATAACGAAATGAACTTAACCAAGGAGATACATGTACCTTTGTAGCTTATATTATGATTTACTTACATTCATACCTATTACCTAGATCTGAACCTATTAACAAATACCAAAAACGCCCGTCATGCCATGTATAAAAATCACCATAACAATATTCCTCAACCTTGCCCTTACAATCTCTATCGCCTTCCCCCATCTGAATCTCCATCTTCTCTCCTCTCTACTAGACAAACCAAACCCAAACACCCACACCCAGCCATTGACAATTTGCTGCTCACAAACACATTGGCACCTCCTCTCTTACGTCACCGGTCCAACCACCATCACCTTCATTCCCTCAAGTCACTATTACCCCTCCCTCTCTCTAGCACCCAGCCTTCATCAACCAACACTGCCACCTCCCACCACATCAAAGATTCAAAACCCTTCGAGTTCATTAGCACCTGAACCCCATGGCACCTCCTTTTTATCATTCTCTTCCAAACCATCATAAGCAGTCCACCCCGTGAGTGATTTCAGTAGAAATACAAACAGGATTCAGGTATTCTTAATATGGGTCGAGAATTAGATCCCTTGAGTATAAGTTATAATGTATCTGGTTGAGCCTTGATAATTGTGACGCCAGTGGAGGTGAATAAAGGCAGATGACAGTTCCAGAAGGTTCTTTGGGCTTTCAACAGGAGAAAGGAGAGAGAGGACTAACTAGGTTTCTCAGCTTCTCCTCCCTCGGGCCTCTGTGGTGTTCCTTTTTGTTTGTCTTTCCTGTCATTGCAACTTGAATGTGAAAATTCAACGAACACTCCTACCAAATTTCAAAACCCGAGCAAGAGGGACAAAACAAAGAGATCTACACCACCACAGCCATGGTGAAGATTCTTTTCCTTAGACCACGCGGTTATTGTCCTTGCAGCTTTTATAGAAGAGGTATAAATGACTTTCAAAGTCTAATCATGAAAGGTAAAAGAGGATCGGAAAAGTACTACCAACTTTCTGACTCAATTAATGACGCGTAAACAAGAGTCACAACAATTGGGAATGTTTAAATTAAAAAACCATTATCATCCTCAGAACTTTCCGTTGATCTCTGATTGGATTGTGTATACCATTCCACAACATTTGAAAATTAAATTTCCAAAGCAACTTAGGAAACAAATATCTCAGATAGAATTGTGAGTATAGCTTAGTTGCGCAACATCTATCTTAGCTACTAAAATTTGAAAGCAAGCTTTATCAATATTGAATTTGCAAGGAAAGGTACAAGACAATTAACGGATCCCCTCCCCTCTGTTGAAAGCATAATCAATTGCATACTCTCAGTTTCTTCCATTATATGATGTGGACTTTCCTTGATAAGGGATTCGCAAGTCCAAAGCCCTCTCAAGATGGCTTTCTATGGAGCAAAGCAGTAAGTGAAGTTATTCTAAAGACTTAAAACTAGAGAAGCAGAGGAAATTCCTGTTGGATTGGTGCTTCACATGCAAGTTTAATGAAGAGTGTGTGAACCATCTCCTTCTGCACGGTCCGATGGCTGTGTAGTTTTGTAGCTTGATGTCTCGATTATCGAAGTGCATTGGGTTCCTGGATTGACAACTTTTTGCTTTGGGAGCAGAGATTTCTCGAGGGGTAGGAGATGGAAGGCATGGCAGATGGTTCACTACCTTTCCTGGTGCACTTACTGTCAGGGAAAGTACAGAGCTTTTAAGATTTTTTAATACTGAGGCACTCAGCTAGTCTTTGTTTTGGGGTTCAGGGAGGATTTTGCGTTTTCTTTACGATTTTGTTGACTTCACGTTTTTAGTGAACTAATCAAATTCCAACCAACATAAAACTTTGACAACGCTTAAGCATAGAAGTGCCATAGTGACTTGGAAGCAAATTGGGGATTGTAGAACAGTAACAAAGTGAGATACGAAATTGAAGCAAATTGATACACCAAAGTGAAATACTAAACAATTGATAAACTTAAAGTTTTTTTTCAACTTACCTGCAAAGCAAAAAACTTAGTGTTCAAGTTCTGTGTATTCGATAGAACATGAACCACCTGAAGCCACATGTCTGGATTGTTTTGCAACTCCTGCAAAATATGGTCTGCCGCGGTCCTCTGCAATGTTTGATGAACAAAATAATAATTACACTTGTGGCCAATGAAACTCTAGTAATGGATGATGATTTAGACATCCATTCCTCTTTGTTCACAACATTTAAGACTTCTAAGTCATCACCGCG
This sequence comes from Rhododendron kiyosumense, assembly GCA_019656275.1. Taxonomy (NCBI): domain Eukaryota; kingdom Viridiplantae; phylum Streptophyta; class Magnoliopsida; order Ericales; family Ericaceae; genus Rhododendron; species Rhododendron kiyosumense. Next base: position 98,384 of record BPLS01000683.1, read on the forward strand.
AGCACCAATTTTAGCATTTACATGTACACACTTGGACCAAAGTGAACTGGTGCCCCGATGAAAGTGGGGCACACTGAGAAAGAACGACAAAGGGAGGTCAAACCAAGGCCCTATGGAAGTCAGGGCTCGTCCCCAGTCAACATTGGATCAAAAAATAGGCGGTTGTAGCAATGAGCTCTTTTATTCCCGTTGTCTCAATCCATATTCTTTCCCTCAAGTATTACAACCACCCATAGGTCTGACTCACCAAGCAATGTATGCCCCATAAACATGAGAAAACTCCAATGCGAACGTCATTTATTTATTTTATTAGTAAATAATTATATTAGCAACAAGGCATTAAGGGAATGCTGCCCATATACAAAAAGTGGCTGAAGACAAAACGGGCCTATACACCACTGTGTGAATTGAAAAGTACAAACCAATCTAGAAACTGATCAAGAGATGGATTACATTCTCTTTTCTCCACTTTCTAAACGCGTTTACCTAACCTACAACATTCAACAACGGACAGTGAGATTCCCCGCCCATTCATGATACCACGTGTAAATAATGAGGTGGTAACTATCACCCATAAACCCCATCATCATACCCTCAACTGACAATATTACTTGAGTTGGTTCCAATTATTCCCTCCCTACATTCTACAGCAATTAAGCAGAACAATAACCCACTACAAGAAAGAAAGAAAGAAAGAAAAACGGGCACGAACACATTAACAAGTGCGATACATGTTCACAGCGTAAAAAGCAAGAGGGATGGTCTCACCTCGTCCTTAGATCCGGTGCCGTAAAACGCTGAGACGGTGGCATCGAGCAAGCCGACGTCGATTGGCTGGCTCAAATCTCTAAGTTTTTCCGCCGCCATGGAGAGATCAAAACTGGAAAGAAAAAAAAAGAAAAAAAACCTAACAAAACACACACAGAAGAACAGTTCAGAAGCCCTAGAAACCCCCACGGACAAAACCCTAGCACTTATCTCTAAACACCGATAGTTATATCACAGTTCAAAAAACGACAGCTTCAAATTGAAGCACAAGTCCGCACAGAGAGAGAGAGAGAGAGAGACTGTGTGTGTGTTTGAAATCGTTTCTACGGAGAGGTCTTCCCTCCACTTTATGTACAGTGAGAAAGTGGTGGTGTGGTCTTGGAGTTTACCTAAAAAGGGTAAAGGCCTTGGTTCGACTCGGTGTGTGAGGCCCGCTGTGATGAATCTTTTGGAGAGAGAGAGAGAGAGAGAGAGAGAGGGAAAAGAGGAGAGAGAAGGGGGGAAGAGTTCGATTGTTAGGGCGTGGGGGGGAATTGTAAGAAGTGGCGCCTCTCTCTGTTTCTCTCTCTCTCTCTAGAAAATATACGATTGGGGGGGCGGTTTACCTCTGCTTCAATTTCAAGCTAACATAGCTGTTCAACTTCGAAAAATAATAATAATAAAAAAATACTACTCCAAAACCTAAACATAGCTGTACTTTTTCACCAGCGACGAAAGTGAAAGAAGGACGCTGTACAGCCTGTACTTAACCTCCCAAAAAAAACCCTAAACAAAGCTGTTGAAAGAATTTGATTTTGAGGCTCCATTTTTTTTGTTTTTTATCTATTTAAATAAAATAAAATTATAACAATACCTTTTTAGGTGTGGGAGAGTGAATGCTAACAAAATAAATGATAATTTTGTAATTTCACATAAGATAAAGACAAAGAATAGTGATAATGCCAAAATTATTTTTGTTAGTGTAAAAACTCCAATGCATTAAAATCTTGTACATGGTACAAACCTATTGTGCCATTGAGTTTGGGCACCAACAAAAACAGTTTTGGCATTATCATTTAAAGTAAGGTGTCAATGGCTAAATGTGAAGTGCTAAAATTATTTTTTGCACTTTACTTTTTTTATAAGTGTATATACTTTAAATTTTGTTATCTAGTGTTTTTACGGTGTGTAATTTGAAGCGTTAGTAACAATTTTTTTAGTGCAATTATCAAAATATGCAGCGTGGAAATTATTTTTCTATTAGTGTCAAAATAACTATTTGCCCACGGATTTTGGCACTCCAATTGAGTATTTATTTTATGTATGGAGTATTAGTTTTAAGTAATTATTGATTTTTTAATAGCTTATTTATGAAGGTTATAATATTCTCTAAATTGTTCAACTACATATATAAATTAAGGTTTTAAATAGTTCGAGCATAATTTGAAAGGTACAAGCATAAATTAATTAATTTTAAATGATTCTTCAAGAGATTGTATAGTGTCCTTCCTTTTATATAAGAGAAGAAAGAGAGAGGGACTAAATATGTGATCTAGCTTTTCAAGACAATAGAATAGAATAACCGTTTGAATATACCATGCTGCTTTCTTTTTTAATTTTGTTCCTTACTTGGGGCCTACTTTATTGATTGTTGAACTCTTTCTAATACCATAAATGACTATTATTCGTTTTCACACAAATACGTATATACAGATATAAATATTAAATTTATAAAAAATTCGAGACTTTCTTAGATCTCGAGCCTAAAGTCCTTGTTTCATTGGCCTAATGGATAAGCCGGCCCTGACCCTATGCGTGAAGTTCTTAAAAAAATGAATTTTGTTACTTCTCTAGTTTTTGCAAAGAGCTAAAAAAAAAAACCATACAATTTGTCAGTTTGACTTATTGAAGTCGGCTCTTTTTAGTTTAGCATTATGAATAAGATATCACAAAAAATATAAAAAGGCAGGTGGTTTTAGAAATTCCCAAGAGAGCTAAATCAGAGCACCTCATAACCAAAACAAAGCTAACCCCACAGAACCTTGGTGAGAATGCAGCTAAAATAAAATAAAATAAAATAAATTGGGCGAGGAAAAGCAAAATGAAAATATAGTGCCAGTGTGCAACTTTTCTTTGCAAGGCACAACCAAACACAAGAATGTCGCATAGAGTTTGGTCCTGGATCAAGATCAATAGAAGTGACGTGCCTAACACATTCAAGTCGGATACAAAACGGTGTTTTTAATGATAGACAGGTGAGTAACGTGTAAGAACCTACGACTCGTGCAAGATAACTCATGGATTTGGATCTCTCAAAAACTAGACAATAGTTTTTGCTTTCTTTCAGGTTACCATCCTGGCTTCGACTCGGTACTTACACAAATGGTAGAAGTAAAATGAAAAATCGCGTATCCTCCGAAAATTAGTAGAGTAGAGAATGAAGTCCAAAACAGTGTATTAGCAGTAAAAGGAACACCAATTCACAAACTCTCTTTGACATGATACATCTCTTCACCACATAAGCTGTTGTTTGGGCCTACAAGCTAAAAAATGGTTCAAAATAACTATGTACCAACAGACCGAAATCTCAAACTTACAAAATAACAGGCTCCATCAGTTTTAGAATAACTATAGAAAACATTTCGACTGAAATTAAGCCTGCAAACAGGGATGCTTTCCGATATATGGGAAATTCAGAAGGAAAACCAAACTGAACTCAATAAGTAGTAATGGTCCCCAATAAATAGTTCTAGACAGGCAGTAATTGTCCACATATCCCCATTGTTCAGCCACAAAAAAAGCTTAAAGGAAAATGGCACATTGTAAAGCCATTGCCAACTAAAAAAGGAAAAACAAGAGAAGAAAAAACGGACAACAGTTGTCAATTTACACTTTCTTCAAATGAGCATCGTTTTTTGTTCTACATATGCTATCCGAGGATGTTACTCTGTTACAAGACTTCCGGAACTCCTAAAATCACTTCACAACGAATTGCCAAAAAAAAGGTGATGTTTTCGTTCTCTGCCTTTTCATAGTATTCACAGTCTCGAGTCACCTTGTGATGGTACCGCGTTTGCAAGATCTATTACCTCTTCTCTGGCTCTTCAGCCTCCTGATGTTGACTGCAATCTGATACGGATGAAGGTGATGGTGCAACAGCCTTTCCCTTGATGTCTGAAGATGATGGGACACTCACATCCATGCTTTTCTCAGTCCTCGACTTCTGTAGAAGGTGGAGCTGGTTTTGCAAAATCTGTTGAAAAAACAGAAAGGGAATTATCAACCACAATAGCACAACAAAACAAGATATTTTACCACGCAAGTTTGCTGAAATAATCGTGTACGCCCAATCAATCAAGTATTAATATGCAAAAGGAATAGGTATTTTTCCAATCAACTGAAACATCTCTTAAAAGATATCCCATTCCATTCTCATAATAAGCAAAACTTACTAATGTTTTACGTATCTGAGTGGTCAAAACGGTGCCATTTTTTGGTTCAAGGCATAAATTCTTATGTCTTCTTTGTTCCTCAGTATTATGAATATCTATGACGAGAAATTCACTGTCCCATTTGAAAATGGAAAAACCATCAAACATGACAATGCTCTTAAACAGGAAAACATAATTAGAAGCACCTAACAGTGATCAGGTGCCAAGTTTCAAAACAGATCAATAGATAAAGAAAGGAATCAAAGGATACTCATCATCATATAAGAAAAGTACGTAGGTAAACATTCTCCTAATCTCGTATGAAGGGCATAAACAATTTTCTCCTTTTGAAGGTTCACCATTGGAAGTGAAAAAATCCAGTAGAAACTTTAAAATAAATCATGGCATTAAGTTCTTAACCAGCTAAATTAAGCAAAATAGGGTACTATCAAAACATATGCATAGCAAAATAAGGCAAATGATAGAAAACAAGGACATGATGTACAGAACCTCAATCTGGTCTTGAAGAAATTGTTGCCGGGTCTCCAACTGAAAATATGGCATATTAAGATTGCTGCCGAAATTTTCTCGGTAGTTCACCTCTGATCCAGGAGACAAGAAAGGGACAAAACTGCAATGTGGAAATTGACTACTGCCAAAGTTGGCAGGTCCATCTGGGATTGCAAATGGATGCTGTTGTGACTGTCCATCCAAAGATTGTCCACTGAAGTTGGAAGGGACCCTGCACTCGAGAAGAATTTCAACTAATTACTAGAGCATGCACAACTTAGCAGATCATATTTTATGAGCAGTTTAGAACCGCACTATGCTTAGAAGTCTAGTTTATATGGTTGAACAACAGGGTTCTTGGTAGAATTTCATGATTTGAAAGACCCAAACATGAAATAGCAGAGCCTTTGTTTATAAGCAAAAGCCTCATGCAATGGAAAATGTTTTTTTTTTCTTTTTTTTTTTCTTCTGCTCTATCTGCACTCTCAGAAAAAGATCCACAAACAAGCTCCTTCGCTAATATTATGAGCCAGTGTGAGTAGCTAAGGTCTACATGCCATCAGGAAAGAAAGGGCATAAAAAAAGACTTGGAAAAGAAGTGCATACCCCATGAAAGTATCTACAGAAGGATAGACAAAAGATCTCCCATATATTGAGGCGGCTGCAGCAGCAGCTTGGAGCCTAGCCTGATGCTGCCTAACAATGTCATTTACCTCACCATCTCCACTTGAACTCTGAGAAGGAGTACTTGCCGTTCCTGTTCCTGTGCTCGGCCAAAACAGTAAGCCAATGTTTTCAGCATGCATGAAGCAAGACTCATCCATGAATTACAAAACCATCAGATGATTTAACCTCTAAAATTGCTCGTACGGAAGAGTGATCAAACAGGGGGCGACATTTCCTAATTGAGCTAAAGAATTAAATGACACCACCAAGTGATCAATGGGATTATTTTTGGACAAACTAGACCATCTAAGTTTGCAAACCATTCTGATTGAATAAAATTTTACATAACTTCCACAAAAGAAAGATTCAATATTCACGTAATATGAAAGCACCATCTAATGACATTGGTAGTTCTGATAGCAATAAATGGACAATGTCATTTACTATCTGCTGCATGTGTGGTCATCCAGAGGTCAAATACCAGGTTTCACAATTTCAATAACCAACTTGAGCTGATTACAATGAGGGTGTATCAAGAGCTGCTCCATTCCCATGAAAAAAATCATATGATTACCTTGTTGATGAGCTTCTGCCCATGATCCAGAAGTACTGGTCCCATTTTCAGGTGGTGCAACAGGGGCCCTACAAGTTGGACACGTGTGCTGCCGCTCTAACCATGAACGGAGGCACTGCACATGGAACAGATGCCCGCAACTTAGTCTCTTCGCTGTAGTCATCTCCTCACGACAAATGATGCAGGTTGCATCACTCCTGAATGATTATCAGTAACATATCATAAAAGCAATGGGATACAGATAATAAGAACACACACTTCAAAAGGCTGGACAACTCACGTGTTCAGCTCTTCAGGTGTTGCATCTGGAAAACGGTCATCCATATTAGAAGTGATCTTCCGATAACGAATATAATCTGCAATGCGAACCCTAAAGTTGCGAAATGTCTCATAAAGGTCCCGAATCAAGTGCAGAGGCACGCCATAATTCCTGATACAACGAAGTGCACTTGGATCTTACTGGTCTGTTAACGAAACAAAATAGCAATAACAACCACCTAATGAAGTTATGAGGTGACCCCATCAGGCATCCGTTCATGTAAATGAGAAAACACTGAATTAAAGCTACATACAGAAATTCCTCAAAGCAATCAGGGGAGAGAAAGGATAACAAACCTAGGTAGTGGGAAGTCCCAAAATGTAGAATGAGTTCCAAAAAGAAAAGAAAAGAGGCTACATAAGCAAGTCAGCCATGCTTTTTTAACATTTTTGAATGTACAACTGAATGTAGTTGCTTTTCAATTCTAAAAAGTTTCACCAGGCAGCTGTCAAATCGTCAGACAATTCTAGCTAAGCATTCATGCGAACATGGATCCAACGCGACACTGACACGTGGACACACCATTTTTACAAGAAAGAAAGAAAAGGAAACGGTAGGTTCATGGCATGTCAACAAATGTAACTTTTTGATATATCCAAAATAAACTACTAAATTTAACACCACAAAGGTATTCATATTTCTAAATATAAAAATAGCAACAAATTATCGCCATGTTCTACATGCTGGAAAAGAATGTGTGAAACTCATATAGCGACCTGGTTTGTTTAAGTAATGGACAAACATGTCCCCAAGAGTCTGAAGCCTGTCCCCTAAAATTAAATTTGTAGATAACTTTCCGACGTGTCAGGCATGGTTCCACGAGTGTTGGTGTCCAACAGTGACTTGCCACCTTTTGGAAGTGCATGTGCTTCTTAGCTTATTACAGTCCAGCAAAGATGAAACTGCTTCTAAGATTCAGAGAAAGGTAATTTGCTACCCGATGCAAAGGTTCAGTTCAACAACAATGATAACTCACCCACCAGATATCTACCGTGCAAAAGGAGAGACAAAGGACTTGCAAACATTTTTTCAGAAAAGCAACAAAAAGCTTTTTACCAATTTAAGACATCATGCTAGTATACCATTTATGACATTCTATTTATGTAGCTGATTAGCTACCTTGAATCCCACAAATAAATCCCAACAATTATCCTTCAGCTCAAACCAAATTGATGAGTATGATGGTACCAATGAAGCTTGTTCACCAAATTTTTAAGAACTGAACACACTTCAAGCTGACACACTATAATACCAAGATGACAAGGATCAATTGTAAATGACCATGTAAGCATGCACACCTGTATACCAGAATCATTCATACAAACATTCAAAGAAGCACTCAACGCTCATGTCATCAGTATATGTCATAGGTAATATATGCGAATCATATGCACATACTGACATAGCCATGAAGACAACCAAGAATGATAAATAACTTACATGAAAATCACAAGAAAGAAGCATAGATACATAGACAAGTGCAGCAAGTCCCGAACAAGTTCCAAGTAAAAAGTGTAGACTGCCTTTCTTTCCCATTGTCCTTCCATAAGCATGTCTTTGACGTAAAAAACATATTTTACAAATGTTGAAACTATTGTTGTCGCCAGTATCATATACCTGAAATAAAAGAAATTACAAATAAGAGAAAGTAAAACCGTTTAAGGCAGCATGGGTCTAAATTATGACATAACCAAGGAACTTGTGTAAATAGACCAACAACAAATCATAAATGTTGACGTAGAGATTTAGAGCCAGTAAAAAGGTGTACATATTGCTTCATTGTTCATGCATCATGGTCAAATAATAATAGCACAACTATACAATCAAAATGAAAACTAAAAAATGCACCAGACTATCAACATTGTACACACATGTATATGCATCAGTGGGTAGGTGATTATTGAGCAAGCAATTGTTTTCCTCGTTGAGATTTTGAGCATTTGAATCAGTAACAAAACATATCAGGAGTCAGGGACTCAGGACCCTTTCTAATTCATCCAACAAGTAGTCAACAGTATTTTGAAAACATCAATATCCGTTGTCAGGAGATTCATACATCTTCAGTTACGAATGCACTCCCAGAAATGTGTTACCACTTAACTATACCATTGCACATATTATAGCATTTGTTCTATTCACTTTGTGGCTATGACTTTATTTCATGAGGGTTCATGCTGGAGTATATAGTCCTTGAAGTTGTATTTGTTGGTGTTGTGATCATTGCACAAAGTGTTCGGTATCTACTGCTCAATCAGGATAAGGCTTCGAATGAGGCCTGACACACACAACCTTCACCAGTGATGACATTATTTCAAGCACTGGATCCACAATCCCTGAATAGGTATGTTTATCTCTATTAATGAATTGACAGTTGCAAGATCATGTCTTGGGATTTGTGTCTTCCGGGATTCTCACCAAATCGCATGTTTGTCAGTACATTGGAACAGATGAACCTACAAATATAGGAATGCAGGATCCCATACCAGCAGTTAATTACATCATTAATCAACATTACACACGATCCATCAGTCCAATGCCACATCTCCAAAGCACCTTGATAAGAGCACAGGTAACTGAATATGAATAAATCACCAGAAGAGCATGGCTAACTAAAGTAGTTTTAAAATGCCCTCGAACACTTCATTTTTACTCCATCATTGTCCCATTGTACATCTACTAGCAAACATTTTAAGGAATAAGCTTTAAATATAGTAATCCTATATAGAGCCAATGAATGTTTCCACCACAAAAGGTCATGTTCAATTATTCAAGCAGGGTAAACTGTAACTTTTATAAGAATGGCTTTCGATTGGCAACACCACAAAAAAAATAAAATTACAACCTCATAATTGCTAATTACCTTTTTTACCCAAATGCCTAAGGATTTAAGTGTGACTTCACTAATTGGACCAAAAAAAGGAGTGTCAATAATCTTCCCTTATTGAATACCTATCCACAATCAATAACCCCAACTTCAGACATCTTTCAGCCACTTACGTTATGAGGTCACTGTCTACTACAAAGCACTGTCAAGTCAATAAGATGAGCAGATTACATATTACACATTAATGTCATCATCACCTATCCTGGCTATCCAAAATGGTGAATCAAGTGCAAATTCAATACCACACATGACCACTATATAACAGACAGTGAATGCAACCGTGAGTCACAGCACCTCAATTGTGACGGTCAAAGTTACAACTGAAAGACCCACGAAATAATGCTAACAACAGCAGCAGCAATAGCATTAATGTAATCACTTACTCGAATGAAAAGAAGAAGGAAACTGAAGCCTGACGGGTTTGTATCAAATATCTCACAGAACTATACAAAAACAAACTGTCCAGCAGAAGAAGGAATCCCATGAAAGAAACAATTCGAATATGAGCCACCATGCGAACCGAAGGGGTTGTTTCTATGTACTCGACCCTTTTCTGAGCCAACCAATGAAGAGACTTAATTAGCAAAAGAGCGGTCACCATAGCAAGAAATGTAACTGAAAAGTCCTGCCGGAAAATGGTGATCGCGAAAAGTATTTCCATAATTTCCCGCCATGACTGCTCATTGAGCCTCTCATCCTCAGCCTCTCGCAGAGATCCAAGGAATATCCATTTGGTTATTTGCCACAAGAAACACATAAAGACGAGACCCATGTTGAGAAGAAGCACCAAACTGATCTTGGATGTCGATAAATGTACCATTGCAGGGTAGAACTGGCCTCTACTATAAAAAGCATGATAAATAACCACTAATGTCGCTACCAAACTAAGACCCCCATATGTTTGTAGCCTCATCATTTTTCTCTACAAGTTGTATCCCCCAACTGTCCAAAAAATCAATCAAGTTGCTGCAAAGAACACAATTATATTCAACCTGCATTTCATGAGCATGATAAGTATATAAGACGAACAACAGAACAAATAATTTTTAGACAGAAGGAACAAATGCACATGGGAGTATTTTTTGCTAAGCTAGCGAGCAAGTGTTACGTAACCATAGACTCCAGAGTTCAGACCTACGGTGGGCCTCGGAAGGGACCAAAGAGCCATAGCTTCTACCGCCCCCCAAGGGCTAGTAGAACACAGCTGGTCTTTGCTGGAGGCCAAACTTTGAGGGGTGTCGATCGCCCAACTCAAACCTCTGGACATCCAAACCACTTGAGAGTAAGCCATGAACCACTAGGCTACCACCCTTGGTGGTCATGTTCATGGGATGTTTTTTTTTTTTGGGTAATGCAAGGTGTCCCGAGCCAACTTACTTACATCTCAAACTAATCCCTATACCTCGCACAACCGTTTCACGCACTTATGCATCCCTATAGCCCTCGCACAACCGTTTCACGCACTTACGCATAGGGTGAGGTGACTCCAAGGGTTGGTCGTAAGGATAATCAAACCTAAGACCTTAGAAGGCAAGGGCGAAGGTAGCATGTGGCAAGTGGGGTCACTTGACTCCACTGAGTTCAAAAATACCCCAATAATAGGTACAAATTTTTGGAGAATTTAGCAAATTCGCCCCACAAGAGTTATGCTCTTGCCTGAGGGAGTTCAAGAAACTACAATCCTTGACTTCTTTGATTCAGGATGTAAATATGTAGTACACTCTCTCTCTGTCTCTAACTCACACTACAGATGAGGCTATCTTTCAACATGTGAAAATATGTAATACACTCACTCTCTGTCTCTAACTCACACTACAGGTGAGGCTATCATGCATCATTTCAACATACGAAAAATCATTGAGGACAAGTTTCGAATTGAATAGTATGATTACATAGCTACATTTTATTTACCAGTGTAGTGTATTATTTTTTAATTGTCAAGTAAGAAAAATAAATCATACATGATATAGATAATTGACCCCACTGCCAATAAATCCGGGCTCTACCTCTGTTCGAAGGGAGCAAAACCCTAGCCCCTTTGGATTGAGGGATTTGTCAAGAACATAAAATAAAATGTTATAATTTCCAGCCAAATCACTCATTTGGATCGAGTATCGCAGTGAGAAATAGAGAGAAAAAGTAAAAAAATGGAAAATTTTGATTGGCCCTTCTCCTTTCTGACCAAAAAAATGGTGATATTGGGTGAGAAAGGGCTCCCCTTTCTTATCTAACCCCTTCTAAAAATCCAAAGAGGCTCATACAAGTCCCAGGCGGCCAATATCACGGGCCAACCCCATGGGGGTTATTGTCACGGGATTACATCCAAATTCTAGAGCGTACTAAAAAATCCATATTCAAATCCAACAGAAGGATTACGTGTTCCTGGGGTATGAACATATCGGATCAATGTCGTCGAGATAATTCAATTTCAAACCGTAAGTATAATGCCATGTAGGGGATCGAATAGGAGGAGATAATCTGATCAAAAAGAATAGGACGATATAATGCATAACAATCAACTAAATCCTAGAGAACGAATGCAGAACTTACCTATTCGAAGAAATCTATCTCCCTCTTCCTCTAGATTTCCGTCTGTTATTCGCAGCTGTTCAATCGCCTAAAGAACAAGCAATTCCTCGAAACCGAGAAAAAGCATCTTCTTCGTCATGGGCTCATCTCGGCCCATTATTAAACGGATCTACGGCCCATTAAGGCCCGCGGATAGTTTAGCCCACACTTCAAATATGGCTTTTATGGCCACAAATGACCAAAGTGGAAAACCCAGATCAATCTGGAAACACGGCGATGAAAGCAATAAATAATTGCAGCCTAAACTCCCCATTAAAGTCTACACTACCGCACAACCCCACCACACGTCTATATAGACTATTAGTGCTGTTACGAACCCGACCGGACCGAAAAAGACCGTAAAAACCGACCGATCGGTTCGGTCTTCGGTCGGTCCAAGGGAGTTTTTTTTCGGTTTAGGGTGGACCGAACCGAACCGAACCTAGGTCGATTCGGTCTCGGTTTTCTGGAAATCTATACCGACCGAACCGAATGCGAACCGAACCGACCGAACTATATATTTTATATATTTATATAAATTGTTTTAATTTTCTGGCTCTTATTGTTTTAAATTGTTAACTTCCAACAAAATTTTGAACGGTTAACTTTTGGCTCTTACTTTTTTTTTGAAATTTCATTGCTTGATTTATTTACTTTGTTTCGCTCATTGGTTAGATCAAGTATAGTTTTTAGGACTTTACTTGAAAGAGGGGGCCTAGGGGTGATATTACTTACCAATCCAATTTCTTCTACTCAGATTGGGAATGTTGTTCCACACATTGGCTCAATTCTACACCTTAAATAACCGTGGCTTTTTCTTTTCCTTTTGAATAAAGCGGAGTTGGGCGAAGATGGGGACGTTTTTGCAAAATTTTCCAATCGATTGCTCTCCCTGTTCTAAATTACTTTAACTCCTCCAAGTTATATACAGTAGTGTAGAAGATATTTCCAATCGATTGAAAAAAAAAGAAGAGGTGGAAGAGTACTTGTGAAAGTTGTAATTGTTTGAGCATACTTGTTGTATGTTAATTTTTTTTTCAATTGGTGTTTGAAAAAAAAGAAAGAAGGTGCAATGGCCCAAATATGGGTGAAAAAATGGCCCAAACATGGGTGATTGACTTAAGGTTGAAACATGCTCAAATATGGGTGAGAAACATGTGAAAATGGCCCAAATATGGGTGAAAAAATGGCCCAAACATAGCCCGTAATCTATTGTTAGTTTTTAAAACGGCCCAACTAAGGCCCATTTCAGGCGGACCGAACGCCCCGAAAAACCCGACCGAACCGAAAACACCCCGAACCGAACCGGAATTAATACCGGTCGGGATCGGTCTCCGGACTATGTACCCTGAACCCGATCGGGGTGCGGCAAATCCACCCCGAACCGAACCGAACCGACCGAATAACACCCCTAAGACTATATAGATTTGTGCGGTGAACGTAGCATCTCTGTGCGGTGGTCCGGGTGAATCGGCTAATCATAGAGCCCTACGCAGACGTACAGTGGACTCGTATGATGAACATCGCATTTTTTCGGACCTCGTGTAGGCCTACGGTTGATCGAGCGGCGAACGTAACACCTTGCTGCAGTTATGGGCCTAATCAATGAGGCGGTGACAGAAAGTCAAAAACACACATGTAAGCGGAAAGCGATTTGGAATGGGGACCGCAGCAATGTCAATCACCACACGGAACTCTATCTCTCTTGTACTACGACAGGCACATGTGGTGACCAAGAGAGCTACGTTTTCGGTGATTCAATTCTTTTGCATTGTGTATTTGTGTGTGAGTCCACGAATCCTTTTTTTCAATTTAGGGTATTTTTTGATATTTTTTAAATGGGGCAGTTATGCGGACAACTAATTAGACACTTAAAAAAAACCTCATAGTTTTCAATTAAATTTTAATGATCCGAGTCGCTTAATGTGATCAGAACATGATTTTAAGGATACCCATTAAAAATCAGCAAAAAAATGATCGGGAATGGCTTGATCCGAACAATTTCAAACAATTTTTATTGAACTGTTTAAATAAAAACTGCTCAAATCATGCTTTTTCTGGTCTTTTTTTTTTGTTAATTTCTAGTTGGGCACCCTTAAAATTACATTATGCACACATTAAATGGTTTGAATCATAAAATTTTGATAAGAAACTATAAAATTGAGATTAAAGATGTCTTTTTAGGTGTCTCTTAAACCACCCCGTTTTTCAAAATATTTGTGTTTTTGGACTTTTTATATATATTTTTCAAAATACTTGTGTAAAAATCATAATTTTTATTTTTTCAATTTCTTTCGTCGAGTCGAATTCATATCGCATAAAAATTTAGCATAAAACAATAAATGCAAAAATAAAATAAAATAAAAATAAAGATAAAACTAAAAAATTATGGTGCATAATTCGCGGAGGCGGGGGGCTGCTCCCCCCTTGCAGCTCCCCTTGCTGCTGCCCGGCCTTTCCGGGCCCACTCCGGTCTCGCTCCGATGATCGGAAACGTTCACTTTGTAGAGCTCGTCGAATAGAACAACCATGTCAAAAATCAACTTGATTGGATATCATTAAGTACCTGATCGGAGCCCATATAACTCTCGGTCCATGGGTTACAATGGTTTTGATCCAGTGTTTCGGATCCATTCTTTTTAAGATAAAAAGGTTCCGATCAAGTACTTAATGATATCCAATCAAGCTGATTTTTCTCATGGTTGTTCTACTCGACGAGCTATACAAAGTGAACGTTTCCGATTATCGGAGCGAGACCGGAATGGGCCCGAAAAAGCCGGGCAGCAGCAAGGGGAGCTGCAGGGGGAGCAGCCCCCCGCCTCCATAATTCGCAGCCTCACGCTTCGTTAAAAAGTACCACCAGATCTTCCTCGAATTCGTCGCAAGTAAACAATTTAATACACTCATCGCTGCTTACGCTTTCAAACATCACAAACTTGTTTGACTCATAAAATAAAATAAAAAAAATCCCAAACTTGACGTGGAGCCATGCTTACCCCACATAAAACCGGGCAAGGGTCTTTGACTCTTTGTCGAGTTTTCCTCCGACTAGTCTAGTGCAGTTTTAAATCATTTGTGAATTTTTTTCGGGTCAATAATAATGATCGAAATTATTCACTTTTTAGACGTTATTGAGAATATTGACTATATTGAAAACACATATCATTTGATATGATATCAAAATGCATTTATCTTCAGATAATTGTGTCTAATGATTTAAAATATAATGTGGTACATTTTTTCCTTACAAACTCAATGCATTTAGAAATCACATCAAACGGTATCCGATGAATGTGATTTTTGACGTGATCAACGTGCTCGACGAACTCTAAAAAGTAAACGATTCCGATAATTATTATGGACCCTAAAAAATCACAAATGGTAAAAAACTGGACCTGGTTAAAAGAAGACTGGGCAGGAAACATACAGGTGGGGGCCAATTGTTTTCCAAATTCCTTCTTCATCATTTCTTCTCCAACGTAGCCACTCTCTTCGCCCCTCTTTCCATCCTCTGAAAGCTACTGCAAACTACATCCTCTCTCTCTCTCTCTCTCTCTCTCTAACCCCCATCCTCTCTCTCTAACCCCCATCAACTCCCGTCCTCTCTCTCTAACCCCCATTCTCGAAAGTTCATTTTCCACTATTCCATTTCCTGCCCCCCAACTACCCATCCACCCACCAACCTCATTTTATCAGGCACGTATTAGCGTTCGTTGTGACGGTCATACAGCCCGCAGTATCAGTAGTGTCAGCCATGGCCTCTCGTTCGTCCGATCCTGAGCAGCCTTCTCTCTTTTCCCTCGGAAAGGTTTCTAAACCAACTATATACTCTCGTGTGTTCTGTTACACAATTTGTTTTTGTACGGATGCTGATTTTGTTGTTGTTTGTAATTAATTAGGTCGGCAAGTCCTCAGGAGAGATCGATGATGTTCAAGTGCCTCTTGTTAATGGGGAACGCCATTACGATAGCTACTCTGTTCTCTCAGCTGTCCTCCCGTAAGTACGCACATTACATATAGCTGTACAAGTGCGATACCTTAGAACGACAATAGTTCTATTGTGTTTTGACGGGATTATTCAATCCCACCTACAACGGTAGCATAACAAAAAATAAATGTGCGCACAAAGATAGATATCTACCTGGTTTGGCCTCAGTGTCTACTCTACGTGAAAGAGAACAATTTGCACTAATATTGAATGAGTACAATGAGATAAGAAATACCCAACCCAACCCAAGCCCAAGCTCACTCGTGTTTTTATCTCCTGACACTCACCCAATATACTCACTTGTTATCTCTATTACAACAGATCTATTACAGCCAAATAGTACTGCTTAAACAAAACTCTAGAAACCAAAGAAAAAACTCTAGAAGGTTGGTGAAGAATGTGGAAGGGCACCCATGGAACTTGGAGCCGGCTGCTCTGGCACTACCCAGAGCAATTTGAATTGCTTGACAATGGGCACTCTCCCCTTTCCAACCAAGAAACCCACTTCACAAACACATTGAAAAGCAATAAATTCTTTCATTTTTCAACTGTTTTTTCTGTTTTTCAACAAATGGAGTACTTATATCTCATTGATATACGATTTAACA
This sequence comes from Rhododendron kiyosumense, assembly GCA_019656275.1. Taxonomy (NCBI): domain Eukaryota; kingdom Viridiplantae; phylum Streptophyta; class Magnoliopsida; order Ericales; family Ericaceae; genus Rhododendron; species Rhododendron kiyosumense. The sequence continues at coordinate 114,679 of BPLS01000683.1, forward strand.
TTAAATATGTAAATTTATCGAGGTCGGAAGTTTGAACATGATGCCTCCATTCCAGATATGGACGTGATATTTTGGTGTTACAACCATATTCAGACGCACATTTCGCAAGTTGAATGATTGGCTCGTCCATTGACAAGCAGTCGTCGTTCCATGCCTTGCTTAGCCTAGTGACAAGTACATGCCATGCATGCCTTGCCTAGCCCATCCGGTTCTCAACTTCTCAGTTTGACAGCTTTTTCTTTTTCCTGCTAAGTGAGAAAATCAACAGATAAGGGAGATGAATTTAGCGGCTAGGGTGAGCTTTTGTGTGAATTTTTTTTTTCCCCACAAAAAATGGGAGTATGCCATCTGTCATACACATGCTTACTAGATAGTATACATAGATACATTAGATATTCGGACAATCACGAGCTTCAATCAAGAAAATGAAATTTTAGTCCTAGTGTTAGACATAAGAAGCATTGCACTGAGGCTGATAAAAAAGAAGAAGAAGTAGCATTGCACTGCAGTCAATGTGAATTGGGTTTAGCAGATAAAAGAATTAACTTCAAGTACTTGAATGGGGTAAATTGTTATATTCTACAATAACTTCATATAAACCTAGCAAATCTATTCAAACATTGAGCAACATCTTGCAGTTTCACAGAATATCTGACTTGCGAGTTACAATTGTGCCCTTGTTTCATCCTATGTGTGCTTCCACCGTTTTACACCGAACAAAATGGAGATCTAACATATGTATAAATTCTAGACACAAGATTTTGTGTAGGGTGCGTAGAGATATAATATGTGCCGCACTCAATACTTCTAGAACAAAGCTTATTCATGCCCATTTTATTTATTGTCCGATACCATGAAGCAGCATCTTGTTTCTTTGTTCTAGACATTATTGACAGATTCCCATCATTTCAGATTTCTTTTCCCAGCCCTTGGAGGATTACTGTATGGCTATGATATTGGTGCAACATCCTGTGCTACAATCTCTGTAGAGGTACACTTTCATTAAAGTCGTGACAGGATTTATGCAGCCTCTTGTTGAGTAGAGTTGTTGCAATATTGCTTCTAGGTACCATTTGTTTGTTAGAAGTGACGATAATTGTTTTCATGGTTCTGGAGTTAGTTTCAATTGATCTGCAACCATTAGGTTTCTACAGAAGCGTGTTTTTTAGTTCTCGGAAGTTTATTTCGACTTAGCCATTAAAAGGACACAACTTATGTCCTCCTATCAGAAACCTGTATCCTGTCCTTGCTATTATTTTGATGAGCGGGGAACGCTTGTGTAAAATAATGAGGTAGAGTGGTTAAATACTTTACTTGTTTCGATACCATGCTAACCAACCAACTTCTCTGTTGGTTTAATTTGTTAGCAAGTGTGTTAAACAGAAATCTCATCTGCCACATCTAAGTTTCCTCTTCTTTGCAGTCAGCCACATTAAGCGGGACGACATGGTATGATTTATCTTCAGTAGACATTGGTCTCATAGTAAGTTTTCATCTCTTTGTTGCTTGTTAGACTTGACTTCGATTTGTGGTAACTTTGTATTTCCTGAGGCTCCTCTAGTCAAAGTTCTATTTTCCTGAGGTTCTGCTCTTAGTAGGTCCTTTGCTTTACGCTCTTAACTAACTAACGAAAACAAAATCTGTTGCGGAGTTATGTTAATTCTGCTCTCTGGCTGCTGCCCTTCACAGACTAGTGGCTCACTGTATGGGGCTTTGATTGGCTCTGTATTAGCTTTTAATGTTGCCGACTTTCTAGGTTAGTTTTGTCTTCTGAATGGAGAGATAAAAAGTTTGTCTCAATTTCTTGGTTTCTGGTTGAAGTTCAAGTCGTGAATATGAATGCCAGGAAGAAGAAGAGAATTGATGGTGGCTTCAGTGTTGTATCTTGTTGGAGCACTGGTTACAGCACTGGCACCTGACCTTGTTGTTATGGTGATTGGACGTTTTGTATTCGGCATTGGTATTGGACTGGTAATATACGTTATAACCTCTTGAATGCCCAATTCAGTTCTCTATGTACTTTATCATTGATTGTCAAAATGATATTTTAGTTTCTTTTCCCTGCTTATTTAGGCAATGCATGCTGCTCCGATGTACATTGCTGAGACAGCTCCGTCTCAGATACGTGGTCAACTAATTTCTCTCAAAGAGTTCTTTATAGTCCTTGGGATGGTTGTAAGTACTCCAATCGAAGTCTTTTACTTCAGTTTTTGATGTCATAGGCTGAAGTAAGAACTAAATCTTGAAGTTCAGCCGTAGGCTGAAGTCTTAGTGCTTCCAATTGCCTTGTTCCTTTATATTATGATATTTTAGCAATATTTGTGAGCTATGCCTTTATTTCCTTGTTATATGAATCCTGGAATCTCTTCTAGGCAGGTTATACACTAGGAAGCCTTTTGGTTGATACAGTTTCCGGTTGGCGCTACATGTATGGGGCTAGCACACCCATAGCCATAGTTATGGGAATTGGAATGTGGTGGCTACCTGCGTCGCCTCGATGGCTACTTCTATGTGCTATACAAGGTAAAGGCAATATGCAGAACCTAAAAGAGACTGCCATATGTTGCTTGTGCCGGCTCCGAGGTGAAGCTATTGGTGATTCAGCTCCTGAACAAGTAGAAGAAATGCTGGGTGAGCTTTCTTATGTTGGTGAAGAAAAAGAAGCCGGATTAGCAGAGATGTTCCAGGGGAAGTGCTTGAAAGCCCTTATTATTGGTGCTGGATTAGTCTTATTTCAGCAGGTATCCTTGTTAGTTAGGAATTGGGGCTGTCTAACATGACTTATGAAGTCTCAACATCTGCTCTTATGGATGTCACTCTATCATGTTGCAGATAACAGGGCAGCCTAGCGTGCTATATTATGCTGCATCAATTCTTGAGGTACTACTGTTGATTTGCCTTTTTTTTTTTTGGTCAGTGACATAAGCATTTGTTTCCGCTAATCTGTTACATCTTGATAGAGTGCAGGATTCTCTGCAGCATCTGATGCAACAAGAGTCTCAATTCTTCTTGGTTTACTGAAGGTGCGTTTACTCAACTGCTGTAAAACATGCATTTTCCCCTCTTTGACTTCTTTGCGATTTTTTGCTGAGGGTGCCTTTGCTCAACATACATAGTAATGGACTCCCCCTAAGTGTTCATGAAGACTCAACAAGTGTGACATTTGACCTTTTATTGACATGTCCTTGATGCAAACTGAGTAGGAGCTCACTGGGAATACCAAGTGCGATTTACGAAGTTCCAGCTCACAGTTTATTTTTCAGAAACTTTTCCACAAATTGGTGGATAGGTTTTGTTGCTTGCAGCTCATATTTTTATAGGCGATTGAAGTCTTGATTTCATGCTATCATTTCCTCTTTTCTGTTTTGAATACATATTTTTGTCTTCTAGACTCAGTTATAGCATGCATGACTATTATTTACTACATCATGCGCTCATACCCATTGGGTTTTTAGGGTGTTTTAATGTGAACCCTAGTTGTGGCATTGTATGAGAGACAGAGACTAAAAAGAATCTTTAGCCATCCAAGTATTTTGTATATTCTTTCGGGGAATACTAATCACCACACAGAGGTTGGTGGATAACTTTGGTAGACAGACATGGTTTTAATTGACAATATGCTTCAGTCATATGAATATATGGATTGGGTTACGCTCTCAAATGCAATTTTTGCTTACTGAAAAATCTTATTGAGAATATACAAGTCAAGCATTAAAATGTTTTAGTTACTGCGTAGACGAACTAATCAAGTCTCCATACTGTTTACAAGGTGGTACATTCTATAGAAGTTAGTATTCCATTGTCAATTTGTGACTGGCACTTTTGGGGCGGGATTGTATCCTGTTTCAATTAGAAATTTGCCTCACTCCCAATTTGAGATCGCTTCCTCTGTGGATATCAGTTCTATCTTTCTTTATTCTGCTTAAGTTTTCTTCACCAAACCGGCTTCATATCATGCACCCCAGTCCTCCTTTATTCCTCAAGCATGCAAGCTATATTATTCAGTGATTGGGTTACGTGGACTGTCTTTACTTTCCTTCTTTTTTGTCATTGCTTTTTGTTTTCCTGACATGTCCGATGTTCTATTTTATAGTTGATTATGACTGGAGTAGCAGTTGTAGTTGTTGATAGAGTTGGGAGAAGACCTTTATTACTTGGAGGTGTCTCTGTCATGGTAATGTTTTCTTTCTTTTTTTGAGGATGTTTATTTTTCTCTCAATGCAAAAAGTTGTTGATAGTCTATAATCATATGTATGGCAGGTCGTATCATTATTCTTGTTGGGATCATACTACACTTTTCTGGATAATGCACCAGTTATGGCTGTAGCGGCACTGCTATTGTATGTCGGGTGCTATCAGGTATATTTGATTTCCTTTCTGTTCCTTATGTTTGAAGGTCGCATGTGCAAATGCTTGTACCCTTTTGTGTCATTTATGTGTCCCTTCAACTAATTAGTTATTTCTGCCTCTTTATCTTCCCAATGAAAATATGTCTCAGAGACTCCGATTGCCAGGTTGCTGCCTTGTAGCTGTAGGAAACCTTCCTAAACAAACCAAAAGGAGAGTGTTGTGTTTATACGTGCATAAAGAACCGTGTACATATAACAGGTTTATATCATTTGAAGATACCACCTAATAAACTAACTTCTGTATTTATTTTCCTGAAAAAAATTGGTGTTTCACTTCTTTTCTGAGGGTTACTCTACAGAATAGAATATATTCTGTGGTTCTTCTTCGTTTTGTGTTTAGATGGGAGGACTCCTATGGTTCTTGTGTGAGGAGTTTCCTTAAGCTTATTCTCTGGTTTTCCGTCTGTTAGGAATATGGGTTTTCTGTCAAGTATGTGCGACATTGTTCCTTTTCGAATTGCTATTGATGAACAATGGTTTTGCAGTTGTCGTTTGGTCCCATTGGTTGGCTGATGATTTCGGAGATTTTCCCGCTTCGGCTGAGGGGTCGAGGATTAAGTATAGCCGTGCTTGTAAATTTCGGTGCAAACGCTATAGTGACATTCTCATTTTCTCCTCTGAAGGTGCTCAAGCTCTTCAACCATTCTAACTTTGCAGTAGTCTTTCCATCAATGTGTACTATACTCTCGTTGTTCGTGAATGTTCTTAGGGTAGATTCAGTTCTCAAAATAGGAAAACATCATAGGTTTTGATTTTTGTCTGCTCTTATGGCCTGTGTATTAGCGTGCTTGACTAAAGTGCTGGATGATCTCCCCCCATTTAGTGAGAAATTTTGTCACTGATGTTTTACTTGTGATAATTGCAGGAATTGCTGGGATCTGGAGCTTTGTTTTTCATCTTCGCAGGAATAGCTATTATATCTCTTGCTTTCATATACTTTATAGTACCAGAGACCAAGGGGCTGAGTCTGGAGGAGATCGAGGCCAAACTCCTTTAGGCATTTTTTTACTGGCAAGCCACCCTTCGGTAGTACAGTTATGGACTCATGGCCATTGCCGGGAAATGTTCGGATTTTGTATTTGGATGTTATGTATGTATATTTTTCCGAGCGAGATGTAATATAATCAACATGTCTCCATATGTAGCAGTTTACAGTGTTGCCTAAAAATCGAGAACACTCTCTCTCTCTCTCTCTCTCTCTCTCTCTTCCGGTGATTCCCGCTTCTTCTTGGTCCTGAGAAGAGCTTGCCTTTATCAGCTTTTATGCTGTCAAATGAGTTTGTGATTTTTGTTTGAAGGCAATGTCGATGGGGACTCTTACCTATACGAATTGGTCTATTGAGAACTTTAAGCTGTTGGGGAGTAGCATGTTTATGCATGCACTGCCCTCTTTAGGCATGATACGTCTTTGGTTTATGACACTGAACAGAAAATTACAAAGAGCCATTCAATTATGAATGTACGCTAGACTGATTGCATGTGAAAGAACAGAACATTACAAAGAGCAATTCAATTACGAATGTACGCTAGTCCGACTTCATGTGAAAGAGAGCAGAAAGTAAGGCAAGGTGCAGCAGGGAAGAAAACCTCAAACTTGTGACTGACGGAATCAGCCATCCGACTTGATATGCAATGCAGATTGTACAAATAAAATTTTGGCCTACTTTTCCGGGAGGGGAATCAATCTAAGAATGAGAAGAAACCCCAACGGTAACAAGAAGTGTAAAAAAGGTAACCCCAAACCCTTGGAGGATCTTCTTCCTATTTAAACACAGCCGATCGACTTCTTCCCTCCGGAGACAAAAAGGCAAACCTAAATTTAGGAAAGAGTACAGAATATTACTATTTCAATAGAAATTAAATTAAATTAAATTGCATTACTCATTCTTCCTAACTTCTTCTTTTTTTTGTCTCTCCCATTTAATGTGCTTTTTTTTTCTTTTTAATTTTTTTGTCTCTTCCATTTAACAAAAGTTCTCTAAAATACAAAAAAAAAAAAAAAAAAAAGGAGATGGATCCCTCCAAAATTTTCCAAAATTTTCAAAAAGTGAAAAAAAAGGAAGTTCTCTAAATTACAAAAATTTTCTTCAATGTGTCCTATCTATCCTCCGTTTTGAAAGAATAAAGATGGGTCTATATTTTTAAATGGAGAATGAATGCACTGTCCTCTTTAAGGATGATAGGGAGTAGCTAGACCAATTGCACGTGAAAGAGAGCGGAAAGTAAGGCAAGATGCAGCAACATCAAACTCGTGACCCACGGAATCAGCCATCCGACTCGATATACAATGCAGATTGTATAAGTAAAATTTTGGCTACTTTTCCAGCAGGGGAATCAATCTAAGAATGAGAAGAAACTATTCTCACCCGTTTGGATGCGGGATTAGGTTTGGAGGTATTATGTAAGAAGGGGGGATTGGATAGTAGGGGGTATTGGTTAATAAGGGATGGCCCACGTTGATGTGATGTTTATGGAGGGGGTATTAAATAGTGCTTCGTTTGGATGGAGGATTAATTGGGGGTATAAAAAAGGGGGATTGATGTAAAAAGCTGTTAAATGACTTTTTTGTCCTTATATAGTGTTTTATGATAAAATTTGTTAGTTTTATTATAATGAGAATAAATACTTGTTTTTTTGAGCCGGAAGGGACAAAATAAAAAAAAGGAAGAAAAAAGTGCAAAGCCGCAAGGGACAGAAAAAAGAAAAAAGTGCAAGGCTTGAAATATCTCTTAGGACTAATCAACGAGAGTCCTAGAGTCAAAATTTAATTATGACCATTTAGGATAAAATGATCAGAAAACTAAAATCTTTCTATCGGTTCAAACGGATTGAAATTTGGAGCATTTAATTTTTTAACCATATTTTTTAATATATAAACTGCAGGTTAAAAAATTAAGTGTTCCAAATTTCAATCCGTTTGAATGGGTGAGAAGATTTTATTTTTTTGATCATTTAATTATAAAGGGTCATAATTAAATTTTGATTCTAGGGCTCTCGTTGGTTAGCCCTAAGAGATATTTGATTCTACAACTTTTTTAGGGCTAATCAACGAGAGCCTTATAATCAAAATTTAATTATGACCCTTTAGAATTAAATGATCAGAAAAATAAAATCTTCTCACCCATTCAAACGGATTAAAATTTGGAACACTTAATTTTTTTGGTTTTGCTCAAGAAATGGGTACGTGAAGTCCAGAAGGGGAATTACGAGGGGTATAATCGTCCAAAATGGAGGGGATTAGGGGGTATTCCACAATAACAGGTGGAACCCTGCCCATGGCTAACACCCCATCAGGGGGTATTAGGAGTGTTGTGGAATCCAGCCCATTGATAATCCCCCCTCCAAAATTGACAGCCAAACGGGGTCTTAGAGTGGGGCCTAGGTATTAACAGGGGGTATATCACAACACCCTTTCATAACACCCCATCCAAACAGGCCCTCAGTCGAATAATCTAAGATTAGGTCTAAATTGATTACATATGAAACTACCATAAGAACAAAGTACTTCCATACACGGTTCAAATCAACTGCTGCCATGCCAGCTTCCTAGTTTGGCCAATTTGAACTAAAATGACCTTCATTGTTTACATCGGCGCAATGACTAGGAAAAAACTGACAACTACCGCCTAAACATGCCAGAGCTCTGCAGTGTCTTTCCGTACTCCGAAATAATTGAAGAGTTTTTCACCATATCCCATATCTTTGCGGAATTCTTCAGCCAGTCACGCTCGGATACCGTCCTTGCAAAGGATGGGCTACTCATGGATAAAACCTGTAAACATAAAGGGAGATTCAATTTCTTACCTATTGCTTTGGAATGGCTATTCACCCTGTACCCAATGGGTACACACCCCAGCGGACCAAAACATTACGAAAAAACATTTTTGGATAAACTGTTTCCAATATCAGTTTTCGGAATAATTTATAGAACAACCCAATAGTTTCTTAGACAATTAAAAAAAAAAAAGCACGATTATTCAATGGAGGGTTTTTTTATTTTTGACAATGGAGAAGATTATATTAATAATCTTGGCTTTGCCCAGCTGCACTCACAAATATCTTGGACAAACTTACAAATGGAGGTGGAGTTTAACAGATTTTTTCCCCAACAGGAGTGGGTAAGGTGGAACTTAAAGAACCCCGCTCGGGCATGGGGCAGGTATGGTTTTGTAATCCCCGCCTGGAATACCCATTCGCACCCTGAAGTCTGTTCTAATTAAAGGTATTTTTTAGAGTTGTATATTTGTGAAATGAGGGAGTACATGTGCAATCAAGTTCGTCTAATGTAGAACTTAACAAAGTGCTGCTATTAACTAAAATGAGTGAACACAGACACAGAGAAACAGAGGCACGCCAGGAGGAGAGCAGAGTGAGTGAGATACCTGATCCCGCAATTTCCATAACGCAGAAACATAACTTTCAAGCTCTGCCCTTGGGAAGTCATCTTTACTCTTATATGGGATTAGAAATAGATCCAGCGGCAGTGAGTCCGGATTGTTTCCCTGGTTAATGAGAGAGACAGAAGAAAACTGATTATCTTTGCCCGTGTTTTGGTTTTTAGCTGCCGTGAAAGAAGAGGAGCTGAAATATTGTGTAAGCGCCTTCTTTATTTTCACAAAGTTGTGAGGAGAAAGATCTTGGTCCCGCAGTCTACAAACAAGAGAAACAATAGACTTAGTAGCTTTCGAAAGGGAAGAAGACGACATAACATTCAAGGAAGACATAACATTGATTACTTTGTTTTCCTCTTGAGCTATGTGGTAATTCTATCCAATACTTCACCCAAAAGCTTTACTCATAATGAAAATCTAATTTCTCCGTCACTTAATTAGTGGCACACTGACATAAAATCGAGACTGGAGGCGAAAATATAACTCACTTTGTATGTACAAAAACCTGAGCTGCCGTATACTCTTGTCCAGCCTCCTGAATTTTATCTCTGTTTTCTTTTTCGGAACTCAGGGTAGAAGTTTGTGAAGTGGGAGCAGCGGGAGAAGATGGGTCAGGCAGACCATGTTTCAACAAGTCCACCTGCACAAATGCAAAAACACCAAACAGATGTTCAAAGTGCCTCTCCCAAATGAGCAAAAGAGAAGGGGGGAGGAAAGTCCAATTTAGTAAGACGAAAGAGGGATTATCAAGAGAGGAATCTTGGTTTTCAACCTAATCTTTCAGACAAGTACTGGCTTTTCATAGTAAAAGTGCCTACAAAAACACTAAAAGAAATGAATTCTCAAAAAATAGAAACAGAAAAGGAAGGGGTGGGGGTAGGGGCACCTTTTCACTATCTAAGTCAAAGCCCTTGGTTGGGATAACCAAGCTTAAAGGTTTTTTAATGGTGTGCTCATTGCTATACATGAGTAACCAGATCTCAACCAAATTCTATGGACCCAAAAGTTAGGATAATATGACAACTAGAACATAGCCGTGAACCTCCACCCATCACCACACAGTAGATCATTGCCAATCCAGTTTTGCACAACAGATATGCGAGTCTGGACATGGTTTGTCTTTTGTTTATCGCTGTCAATTTTGTCGATAAACATGTAAGATCAGTTTTAAGGCAAAGAGTATCATGGTGCAATAACATTGTGAGTAGGAGAGACATTGACCATTCTTTATGGATTAGGATGAGTACATGGTCCAAGAAGCAGCAGCCCTCCCAATGTAAGGCAAAAAGAAGAGCAAACTGTAAAAAAAATTAACAAACTAAGCAACTGATGTGGCATTCTTCATTGTTGGACACATTATCAACTGTGGGGATTCCAAGCATCTAAACCATCAGGATGATACAAGGCAATCACATTCGAATTGACTACTACACCATTACCACTTAGCATAGAATATTGGCTCAGAAAAAAGTGGAAATAGCCCAATTTGAACAAATAACACCAAATATTTCCTAAGAAATATTTTCGAGCTTCATAAGATAAGAAGACAGTTCAACAATATACCAAAAGCTTTTTAATGCATCAAGTCATCAAAGACACCAAATCCAATCAAAAGGCAGAAAGAAGAAAAGAGTACCGTCAACATCAAACGCCACAAGTTAGTATCATGAACTCCCTCGGACACCACCAGTACTATATGACAAACCGACGCCAAGAAAACACCAAGCTAGAAGGATCCCTTGCAGCATCCATGAAAAAAATATGTTTGCATTAGAAGGTTAGACTTTGAGAACTGTTAGAAAGTGCTTTAGCACCACCAAATAAAAAATGAACCAACAAATAACGGGCCAACTTTGGAATCATATGCATTCAATTTTAAATTTTGAAGTCAATAGATTACGAAGCCTGCTCCATCTGGAAGTTACCTGGATACTCATCAATTCATGAGCCAGCTCAGCAGATAGAGAATCACCACTCAATACAGAGATTGTCGACGTGCCATCAGGTCTAATTATCTCAGCTAAAACAGAAGGACTAAACACAGGCTGCATGACATGAAGGAATTCAGTGAGGGTTAAATTAACACACAACCAAAAAACACGACTGTTTCACTATTTAACAAACCAAAGTAGCAAATGGAAAAACTGAAAAACAAGAAATATTCATCATTTTTTGATGTACCTCAGGGTTTATCGTGTATTTCTCAACATAGCAAAAACACAATTCAGGTTTAGATCAAAGAACTACTGAATCAGATCCTTCTGAACGAAGTCAGAGTAGTTTGGCCATACATATGATTGAACCAAATAATCAGGGCAGATACAATGTTACATCATTATATATATCTTTTCTACACGGCTGTCATTCCCTTAATACCATCTTTCAGGAAAGTATACAAAATATAATGATATAGAGTTGCATCAATCTACTTCTTCTTCTTATCATATATAGGCCCATCATGGAAAAGCTATTATATGATTGCTTAGACATCCCTAGTTTTCCCAACAGGAAGGTCAAATTCACACCTAAAGAAGACAAGGACCATCTAGGCCTCAATACGCTTTCTCCGTTTGCAAATTAAGTGGCTGCTACTAACACTTAAGGGAGAAAAAGGAAAGCCGAGCAAAAGGGAAAAATAGCCGTAAAGTGTTAGCACTAAAATGGCACTTTAAAACAGATTCAATCACTGACGACACAAACTTTAGTCCCACCCATCAAAATATGAGTTACACAACATTGTCTGAACAAGACTTATTCAACAACGAAGAAACAGGTCTTATGAAGAAAATGGCCAAAAAAGAGGAGGCAGTTACAAGTAGGCAACCTGTGTATCAAGAAGTATAATACGCTCAGCAGAGATGCGAGGCTCAATGCCAAGAGTACAGTGCTTTGCCATTGCTCTAGTTTCCTCCGACTGTATCGCAAAAGGTGGCAACATTCCTACATGATAGACAAGCCGGTGTTAATCATCCATTTGGAAATGCAACACAGTTTTCCATCAAAACCGCCTTAACACTCCAAAGATCCTACATTTTCTGCTACTTGCTCCAATAACAAATACCAAAGAGTGACAGCATGGATTAGTTACCAGGTGAGGTTCCATCAAATCCATAGAGCTCGTTCATAATCGTCGACTTCCCCACCCCAGGAGGACCAATCACCCCAACCACCGTAAAATCAGTGTTATCAGTTAAAAACTGCAATCAATAGCAACTTACTCAGATTTTCATCAAATTCACAGATTAATTAGAAAGAGAAAAGCCTAAATCTAAAGACAGACTCAGTCCTTCTAGTTGCTTAATCTAACCAGCCAAATAGAGCATCTCCAGCCCTTACTCTTTTTTTACTCAAACTCAAAATTTGAGTAAAACCCCCCTAAAAACCACTTCACTCCTTGACTCAAACCCATATCAAATTGAGTTTTACTCAAATTTCCACTATATCAAAAATGAATTTTACTCAAATCAAGGGTGAGCTGCAAACAATCCAAACAGAGCCCTAAACGAGCCAAGCTGATTGATTTACTAAACGAGCTTCTCTAAACAAGCCGAGCCTATTTTTTTTAATCCGAACCAAGCTTTGGAGTGTTAAGCCTGACTCATTTACAAAACGAGCTTAAATCTCGAGATCGAGCTTGGGTCGATTACAAAACAATTTGAATCAAGCCGAGCTGAACCCTAACAACCCGAGCCTCGAGTTGCTCGGTTCATTGGCCGCCCTAATCAAGGGAGACTCAAATTTGGTAAGGCTATTCTCAAGTTTACAACCGCGTCATTAATGAAGCTTGTACTCGAACTTGTGCCTAGATTTGGGTTTGGCAATTGGAGCTTCATACCAGAAGTAAAACCCAAACTTTTTCTCAAATTTGAGTAAGGGCTGGAGATGCTCTTTACAGAATTCATTTTGTAATAAAAAGCTTGAACGTAAACTTCAGTTGGCGCCTCCTTAATTCTCGTACAAATTGAGTCAAACTCTCTTTCTTCTAAGCTTTAATCAATATTGGGGAGAGAGAGAGAGAGAGAGAGAGAGAGAGAGAGAGAGAGAGAG
>BPLS01000683.1:132525-153655 GCA_019656275.1 Rhododendron kiyosumense
TTAGAAGATAGAGTGCTCATACGACGAGAAAACAATCCAGACCATGGGTATTTTCCTCTGGAGGACTCTCTGATCAAAGATGGTTGCCCTAATATTCTGTCCACATAACTCCATATAACTCGTGCACCTTCTCTGCATTGCAGATGACAAACTTGTATGAGCTTATATCATTGTTACAGACACAATTAGACCCTTAATAGCAGTACATTACATCTTAGTTCTAGAAAATAATGCAGCTAATAATAGGGAAGGGAAGGATAAGCAAAAAATGCATATTCAATATGCATCTAAGACCTCATTACCTTGTTGTGTAGATCCCTGCTGCGAGGGCTGTCACTCCCCCCACAGCTACGACCATCTTATTTTGATCAGTTAATATGGCCCGCAAACCCCCTGCAAAGCATAGATGGATTCCCATAAACTACAACCAATAAGGGAAAATGGACAAGAAGCATCAATACCAACCAAATATTGTTCCCAAGGATTACACCATAGATCGCACTAATGCATGTGCAACAATAGACCACATTGTTCAAGAATGAGGAGAAGGTTGATTCCATAAGTTGTTTTAGACTTACTCTTGTACATGCTAGGGAAAGAATTGGCAAATAAGTTACGTAGTCCACAACTTAACATTAGATGCTATGGTTCAAGTTTCAACAATTAGGATTGTGACTCAAAAAGATCTCACTTGTGCTTTATCTTATTAATCAAAATGATCTAGGAGCTTGTCAATGTTAAGATCCAAAATGAGCATTCTAATTTCGTTTGTGTCAGTCATGAGTACGGTAAAATAAATACCTCCAATATGATCAAAGGTCGTGTTTATGGCAGCAAGCCATTTCTCTCTCTCAGCATTTGCACGCTCTACTAGCATGCGCCTGTTAACCTCTTCACCAAGCTTTGCTTCATGTGCCCTCCCTTCTGCTTCTGCCATAGCCTTCACCCGTATTGTTTCACGTTCAATATTAGCCTTCTCCCTTTCTGTTTGCCGACGCTGCGCTTGAATCTGTTCCTCAGTAGCTCGTCTGGCTTGCTCTTGCCTAAGTGATGATTCTTCTTGCATTTTTACAAGCTCTTGATTTCTTGCTCTGTGATGCTCATTTTCAGCCTAAAAAGTAAAAAGAGACAGTTATATCCTTCCAACTGGTGTCGTTGAAACCTTAAGTATGAAATAAAGTTATAGTTACCTGCATCCTCTTCCTTGCCAACTCATCCTCGTAACGAGCCATCTGTGATTTTATTTGTGCCTGTTGCTGAGACAGCTTTTTCTGTTCCTCATAAATTACTTTTTGCCTATCCTGTCAAAAATAGACAGCATCCATTGAACTATTTTAGCATACACCCAAACCTATGGGATCATGGGTACACAAGACACATCATGCATATCAGGTACAGTAACCACTTGAAATAGTTTCAGGGCTTGCATTCTTTTTTACTCTTCCAGGAAAAAAAAAAAAAAGTAAAGGAGATAAGGTATGTAACGTATGTTTCATGTCCCAAATTCAAGAAAGATAGGAACTGTAAGAGCAAAACTCCCACTTTTCTTATTCGCATCAAGGAACAATGCAAGAGAAGCACGATCAAACTCAGAAGAGCACAACATATACCTCACCTAATATTAATCTAATCCCGAAATTTTTTTGCTTCCAGTAATCAAGATTACACAAAGATCAAAGTACATCAAACAAGCCACTTCACATTTTCAGTTGTTCACAACTCCATGAAAGTAAAGCAGAAGTGTTCTTCCTTTTTCCTTCCTTCTAACCCCCAAAAAACTAATTTTACAAATAAAGACAATATAAGAAACTGATGCAGAAGTATGAATCATACGGTTTCAGCTTGAGCTTGCATTGCTTTAAACTCTGCTCCTTTTGAAGTGAATTCTATCTGCCTTGTCTCTTCTTGCTTTTTTATTACGTCGAACACCTAAACCAGCATTAAACTCAGCATTAATTACCTGCCAAAGACTTCAATGTCCATAAGTCACCAATCAAAACTATACATAAAGATACATAACTTTCTACCCTTTTGCGACAAAAATCCATTAACAACAAAAGTGCTGGACATCCAAACCTGCCATTGATTTCCCCAGGAAACAGCCAAGAAAATTGGCCTGTTTCACCGACCAGAATAACCAAGTGATTGCATTACAAACCCGGTACAGGTCATTTCCAGCATCTGAACGCAACTACTTGCGGAGGGACTACCTATACATTCGAACAAATAATCCCCACAAAACAAAGGCTACCAATACCTCACTAAAAATTTGACAATACTACCCAAGAACAAATCCCCTCACTATCAGCCCCTTCGGATTCCGAGAGGGGGAAAAGAAAAGAAGGAAAAATCCTACTTGTTTGGATAGCTGAAAGAACCGTGAGAAAAAAAGATGAAAATTGAAGAAAAAAGATTTATCTTTTATTGGTCCATCTTTACTTCCTGGAGAGATTCAATGAAAAATCACAATCCTTTATCCCCCTCCGTTTCTCACAAAGGCCCTCTATTAATCTGGTCAATCAATCAAAACAAAGACAAGGAAGAATAAACTAAAGCTAACACGTTGGCCCAGACTTAGAGGTTTGCTCCTTCCTAACATCCTAAACTTCAAACTTCCCAAGTGCTATCAATTCCTTCCAAGGCCAGGCTATACGAAGCTTTGCTCCGATTTTAATTAGGCCCCTCCAGTGAACGGGTTTGGTCTCATGATTAGTCGAGTTATGTGTAAGCTGACCCGATCGCCTGAGTTATAAAAAACAACAACTAATAATAGCTAAAAAAATAGCTCGAAATTCCAAACCTTTTTGCCATGGGGAGAGCTGCTAATGTCTCTCAGGGCCTTTGCGCCCCTCTCCAGCGCCTCGGGATCGAACCCGGACGCCGTCGTTCGCGGGTTATCATTCCGAACCCGCGGAGGCTCGGCCTTCGCCGCCGCCCCCGGTTGGGCCTCCGCCGGCGGAGAATCGGAAGAAGCTTGAGGAGGAGGAGCCGGCGAAGCGAAGGGAGAGAAGTTGAAAGGGCCGTCGGCGTAGGCGCAGTCCACGCCTAATGCAGCGGAGGCTAGGGCTGAGATAAGCCCTGCGCCAACAACTCTTGCCATTTTTCTTTCGGACTAAAAGCCCTAATCAAGCTCAGCTCTTGGGGGCGATAAGATGGGTTCTGGATTGTGGGAAGAGAGAGAAAATTTTTGTGAGAAGATAAAGGGAAAGTCTTGAAGGGCAAGAAAGGGGACATACAGAGTGGGGGAAGGGAAAGAGGAGAAGGTTCAGGGTTTTGGTAGGGTTTTTCTCTCTCTTTCTTAAAAATCCGGTTTTACTTTAAAAAGATATTTTAGGCACCGTTTGGCACCTATGGAAAAGAAAGAAAAGGAAAAGAAAGAAAGGGAAAATTTTGCTCTTTTTTTATTGTCAGTTTTGAGATAAAAATGTATTATAGGATGGAGTATTTTTCATCTTAGTCAATTTTTTTTAGCACTAATAATACAAACTTTTTTAATTTTCGAATTGAAGTATGCTATATACATCAAAAAGGTTAAAAAATATGAAGAAAATTTTATAAAAAATCACCGAAAATGAAAAAACATGGATGACGAAATAGTTGAAATTTTTTGGAGAAATTTTTTTCTGATATGAGAACCAAGTTTAGAAGAAACTTTACTGTTCATAAACCTTTGTCTTATTATTTTCTTTTTCCTCTCAAACTGAACAAAAGAAGAGGAATTTTTATTTTTATTTTTTTCTATCCTTTCCTTTCTTTTCCATAGGTACCAAACAAAGCCAACTATTTTTTTTTTCCTTCCCCTAATTTTCTCCTTGTATGGGAATAGCCTTTTCATGAGCAAAAATGCTACACGCACAACGGTTGTGCAAAACTCTTTGCACAACCGATCACTATCCGCCATTGTTGTAAACTTGTAATGAATGGTCCAGATTCGCTTAGGGAATAAATAAATTATTTGTGTGAATAGTTTACTTAAAATCTGGACCTTCCAAACATATCTGGACGTCTAAAATTTGTTACACAACACACACAACGGTTGTGTGTAGAATTTTGGAAGAAAATAAAAGAAAGAAAAGGAGATATTTATTACTTATTGGGATACTGAATGAGATGAGAGATGTGCAGAAACAATGAGATATTTAATGAAAAAGGTAATTATTTATTGACTTATTTTTTGTTTCTCACCACTTTCTTTGTGAGACTTGGGGTTTTATCTTCCTTCCAATCGAAGGCCTGTTAGTAATAGTCAAGGGTTTTATAAAGGTTTTATTTTGGGGACAAAAGCAAAATTAATAAAGCCTCAGGTAAATAGACAATTCATTCAAAAATGAAAGCAAAATGTTTAATTAAGAAGAGCAATGTTACAAACATTACTTTAAAAATATAGTTCCGGATATTACTGCGTCGGGAGCCATTCAATAGACATGGATCCACGTGTATCGAACAGTTTCGGATAGCTTTGGATGGAGTGGTGTCCGAGTTTGTATTTTAAAGTTGTGATTGTAAAATTTTTGAGTTAAAATAGTTTACATGTTTTTTTTGATAATCAAAAGGGTGGGAGGGGTTGACCAGCTTAGTAACTCTCCCTTGGGTGTAACCATAGAGGCTCCTTACCAGTCAATGAAATGTCCAGTTCGAGCCATAGCTATCGTCTGTGAGAAATCCCTCTCTTCGGTCCATATATGGGTTCAAAATAAAGCCTATTAATGGCACCACCGGGTACCAGCACAAATGTGCCTCCCGGGGCTCAAACCGGTGCAGGTGTTAAAGAGAGGTGGTGACTACCACCTAGATGGTAAATAGTTTACATGTTTAACAGGCAAAGAATACATGGTAACATCTATATTTCATTGTGAATATATCATTGGGATAAGCTGGCTTCTTTTTCTTTTTCTTTTTTTCGGACGAACAAGATCCTCCCATATATATAATAATAATATATACATCAGAACAAGAACAAGTACAACAAAATACACCAAAACAAGAAGAACAAACACCAAAAAAAACAAAAAGAAAAACTGCTCAGCTCCGATTTCAGACCCAACACTCCACTCGTAGAGGTGAGTGGAGGATAGCTACTGAATTTGGCTCCCACCGCAGTATCACCACTAGATATGCATCTTGACGGCTTCACTGTTGCCGAATAAGATGGTTCCTAGGATTGAAGAACATCTATATTATATATAATATATATACATCAGAATAAGAACAAGTACAACAAAATACACCAAAACAAAAAGAACAAACACCAAAAAAACAAAAAGAAAAACTGCTCAGTTCCGATGTCGGACCCAACACTTCACTCGTAGAGGTGAGTGGAGGATAGCTACTGAATTTGGCTCCCACCGCAGTATCACCACTAGATCTGCATCTTGACACCTGTTGCCGAATAAGATGGTTCCTAGAATTGAAGAACATCTATATTATAAAATAAAGCGGCTTTCATTAAAAATATTTACGCATATAAACGAGAGCAATCTCTTCAACCGTTAGATCACTTTCTTTAAAATTTGTGATCATACGATTAGGAAAAAACGAAAAAGGAATACTTAATCACTCCTTTTTCTACCAAATCTATCTCTCTCTCTCTCAAATTGGTTTGGATACTTTGCGAAAATAGAAAAGTTGATGTGAATTTGGAGGCAAATGTGTTCATGCACAGAAATTAATAAGAGAAAGTATAAAACTTATGTTGAAGTGCACTTAGGCACGGGCAATCCGCTATACACAACACATGTGATTTCTAGAGAACTGATAACCATTTTGTAAAGAAACATGAAATTGACTCGACCAATATTGTACAGGTGCCAACACTCTTGATTCTGATGAGCACCATTTTTTTTCAATATGCTTTCTGTTATTCTTCACATAGATCAGAACTTCTGTCCTGAAAATATTAGCCATGTGATCATAAATCCCAACGGCAATCCTCCATAAGGCAACGGCTGAGAAGAGCCTGATTTCAATGGCCCCCCATTCTGATCCGGTGGAGATAGTGGTGGGATATTTAAAGGAGGCACACCAACCCCACCCAATGGTAGTGGCGCCGGTGATGGCCACAGGGCAGGAGGGGCAGGTGGGTGTGGCGCCGGTGATGGCCACAGGGGGGGAGGTGAAGGTGGGTGTGGCGCCAGTGATGGCCACAGGGCGGGAGGGGCAGGTGGCTGTGGCGCGGGTGATGGCCACAGGGGGGAAGGTGCAGGTGGGTGTGGCGCCGGTGATGGGCACAGGGCGGGAGGGGCAGCTGCCACCGCAGGACTTGAACTATTAGAAGCACTAGGCGGAGGAAGTGGAGGGTGGTTGTGCCCTGGTACAATTATGGCTTGCACCACCCTATCTATGCCATGGCATCTAAAGGAAGACCCTTTAGTGCATATATCAGGGCTAATGATTCGGACGTTGTTTAGGTAAAAACTCCTCATTCCATTGTTGAAAATCCTGAGCAAGAAATCGGTTTTTCCTGTTGGAATAACGGAACCTGTTGGGATTCGTACTAGGTGCTCAAAAAGCAGAGGGGAAGGGATCGAATGGCGTAGTAAGAAATCTACAACGTCGCTTTCTGAAATCGGGGTTTGTGCTAGCGTCCAGTCGTTGGGCACCAAGAAAGTGACATTGCCTTGAGTTAGGGATCCAGGGGCCATGTTGATTAACATGACAAAGGTGAAGTACCTGGCCATCTGCATCTCTTGTGTGGCAACTAGAAGGTCATGGTTTATGGGAGGAAAATTGTTCTGGGCTCTGGTTGAGGATATGAGTGCCATGAGAACAGCTAACAAGGTCATGCAAGCGTAGGCCATTTTGGGTTGGCGTTCTCGGCTGAGAATTTTCGGTGTTATATATACGTAGACGTATGTATAAACCCACACACACACACATCCGTTTTTCGAAAGATTGATTTTTTACCTGGTTTGGGGCTTGTGAAATGGGGGTAGCTTGAACATGCTTCCCCTGCTGCTTCAACAAACCAAGTTCATTCCTCCTGCATGAATTCAGAGTAACATTTGGGATGTGTGTGGAATTTTATATAGTTCAAACTTCGAAGGGCTATAGATATTCTTTGTGTGCTTTGGTACGCTTGAAATTCATAGGCTGAGATTCAATTGAGTGATATAACAATTTAGAAAAGAGAAAGAGCGGTGGATCCCGGCAAGATGAATTTCCTTTTCATGGAGTGGATTCCTCAAAAGTCGAACCTGCGCTGCTGCGCACTTACCATCATCGATCTAGGCGACAATATCGGTCTTCACCATCTAGTTTCGAAAGAAAGAAGGAACCATGAAACTCGGTATTTCAACCCACAATTTGTGGTATAGAAGATCAAGTGAACTGCAAAAGTCAGGGTTCAGCTACTTTACACATGATCAACTCTTTCAAATTCCGAAAAAAGAATACACCAAAGAGAAACTCCTAACTCAACAAGTAAGACTGAAATGTCAAAAATAAAATAGAAAAATTAATGTAAACGCCTGAAAAAATAAGACTACAACGCCGCTGAAACAATTGACCCAATTTCCATCTTACTCAAATTGCTGAAGACACCACATACGATTGAAAGTGAAATGGGTATAAGAAATGAGATAACCCGAGTCCCGATTGCTAAATCGATATATAACTTAAAAGAATGACTTATCAGGGAAACTGAAATGAGCCTCCAATTTGGGTACTACCTTGCGGAGGATTGATGGCCACCCAGAGGAGGGATATGATGATCGCAATAAGTCCCGACCAAACAAACACAATAGTAGGCGTCTTTCCTCTTCTTCCCATTAGCCCTTTAGCGAACGGGTACATATGTGCCAAAACCCAAAAGCTAAAGAAAACACCACCCAGCAACTTGCTCCACTCTGGAGTGGTGCTATAAATCGTCCGACTAACCCCAACAGCTATCGCAATCAAATTCAACATCATAATTGTGAGCGGCGGAATCATAAGGGATGTCCATTTGACAATATAAAGATCAGCATATTCATCATTCTCATCATCACCGGATGATTTTGAAGTCAAAGTGAAAGAAATTTCAATACCCGCGACGACTTTCAGTAGACCCTGAAGCACTGCAGCCAGGTGGGCACTGGTTCCTCCAATCAACCAAAACTGTTCATTTCTCCACCATTCTTCTAGCTCAACTCCGGACCACTTGATTTCAAGTACCGCAAGCAAACAGAGTGTGACAGTGATGGTAAGGAGGTAGACAAGGAAAGTCACATTTAGGGTTTGGACAATGAACTGACCAGAGAAGAGGGATAACGCAGGGAGAAAGCAATAGACAATTAGGAAGATGGAAGTAAAGGGGTATATTCCAACATTGAGATACGCAACCCTTTGTAAAAATTTCATTCTTGAGCTCGCCAAGAGGGCATTGTTGCGGGAGAAGAATATTTCGACTGAACCAGTGGCCCAGCGGAGGACCTGATGGAGCCGATCCGTGAGATTTATTGGGGCAGTCCCCCGGAAGGCATCCCGCTTAGTCACACAGTAAACTGATTTCCATCCCCTATTGTGCATCCTATACCCAGTGACCACATCTTCAGTAACAGACCCATAAATCCATCCAAGGCGATTTCCCCACTCAGTCTTCTCCTCGTACCAGCAGGAGATGACGCCGATTGCCTCTGCTACAGTTGATGCATCGAGAATCTCTCTGGGAATTGTGAGAGCGCCTGGTGGCCGCCCATTCTTTACAGCTGGATGGTCTGCTAAGGGACGGCCTTGGAATTCTGCCACAGGGATGGAATCAATGAGGAAAGTTGAGTTCCCAAATTTTTTAGGAGCCAAAGAGAGGTTCATCTCTTCATCGTCGGAATCACCCATTCTAAGTGCCCGGTTCTCTTCTGGAGCTTTGGCATGCTTTTTATTACCAGGGAAGCAGCAGCCGCAGCAACCAGGTTGGTGTTTTTTTGATCTAGGTGGATCAAATCCGTAGAGGGCAATCCTTCGAAAGAGGCATCCGGTTCCAACATAGACTGGACCCTGGAGCCCATCAAGGGCCCGCATGTTTCCATCAAAGAAGACAGTGTTGTGATTGGCATAACGATCACTAGGGTCAATACCCTCGAACCTCTGAGGGAACTGGACATAGCAAATGCGGTCCCCGCCTCTATCCATCATGAAACACATACCTTCCCTCAGAGCCTGGGAGTTGTAGATGTAGTGGTCACAGTCAAGGTTGAGGATAAATGGCCCATTAGACATGATTGCAGAGGCTCGAACCAGGGCATTCATGGCTCCTGCTTTCTTGTTGTGGTCATAGCCAGGTCGCTTCTCACGGGAAACATAAACAAGCATCGGGAGACGGATATCAATCTCACTCAGGTTAATTAATCTGGCATCATCAGCTGTGCCCAGCAGTGGATCATCGCTAGGTGGTTTCAACATCACCTGCGTCATTAAGCAGGCATGTTCAGATCAGTTACCATTGTTTAGGGCTTATGCTTCTTACTTGTATTACTGTTGTCGATTTAACCATGCTCACAGTTCTAATTTTCTCTGTCCCGTTTCATTTGGAAGTTAGTTAAGTCATGAAATTAATGAACGGGAATTCAAAATTAAAAACGTTATCCTTCTCAAACATATTATTAATAATTAGGTACTAGGAATAATTTCGCTAACTGCATGTTACTATTCCATTTCAGAAGATGAGTCTACAATCTACTTGATTCTCCACTAGACTAGATTCCCTTCTTTGACTTTCACAGTAGACAATCTTAAGTGGACATCCCAAACTAGAAAGAGGGACAGCAACAAAAATGAACTGACGAAGAATTAATTAAAAAGTACCTGTATTATTCCAGCATGATCACCTTTGGAGTGCTCTGCTGAAGAGCTCATCCAAGTGCCCGGCCAATGGGTGCCATCAGCCATCCAAGTGGCTCTAGGGATCTTCACACTCTCCACAGGTTCATCATCTCTCTTCTGTTTCTGTAGCTTAATAACCTTTATCTCCTCACGAGCATGATAGGCATCCGAACGACGGCGGATTGAGTCAGGAAGACCGTTGATCCGGACCTTAAACTCATCATATTCGCGTTTCAACCGTCTACGATCCTTGACAAAATCTGACTTCACCTTATTCTTATAAGGGTCCCTCTTCAAATTGAAATAAGATTCTGGATTCCTAGGCTCAATGTCATGTTTACGGCAAAATGGTACCCATAGATTTGCAAAGCTTGCTGCTTCTGCCATGGCCTCAAAGGTTAAAAGTGCACCTCCATCGTCTGAAACATAGCAAGCAAGCTTTTCAACTGGATAATCAGTAGCTAGAATAGACAAGATAGTATTTGCTGTGACAAGTGGGGGTTCTTTCTCTGGGTCTGCAGTAGAGACAAAGATATCTATGCCTGGAAGATCAGATTTTCCAGTGGGGTTGTTGAGGCTAGGCATTTCAAACTTCTCTTTCAAGACATTAAGATCTGTAGCACGATTGACAGGGCAGAGCTTGGGAAGTTGGTCAAGAATCCAGGAGAAAGCAAACCATAGTTCGCAAACTACGGACATTCCCCAAAGCCAGACTGCATCTTCGTTCGGGTGGTTGACCCTCCAAGCTAAGAAAAGCCCAAGAACAACAAGTCGTACGAATGCCAGAAGCCTGAGAGCACATATGCAACAGACATCCAAAAGTAAACATTAGCATGCATCAGGTAAAAGGGAGCATGTACAACTATGTACAATGAAGAGTATTGCAGTTAGTCAATTATACTATGTTCAACTGAGAAAATAGCTACTCAATATAACTACCCACGGGACATTGACTACCATGCTCAGAATCAAAATCGCAAGAATTTGGAAGAAGCACTAAACATGTAAGCCACTAGAAAACTTCTGTCAATGTCTTAATCTACTGAACAACAGGTATGGACAGCGTGTGCAAATAATGGAAGTCCAAATTACTCCCAAGAACCAAAAAAATCACTCTTTTAGGTAGATTGGGAATGTGCTAAGACCTAGTGATCGCTTTCTTCGAGTTTCCACTGTAGATATCATAAACCAATTGCAACTGTAACAAGTTAGCTACAATGATATAGAAAGGATGAAAGTTCATGAAGCAGAAAATATACCGATATGGGCTGATAATGGCAGCTGGAATCTTCAATTTTCGCGTTAATGGCCTCCATGGTTTGTTCATTAATTCTAGAGGCTCAACTACATCATCATCTTTTCCAGTCTCTAATCCTTCCCCCTTAGGCCATATAGCATTACCATACCCATAGGTACCATTTGTTTCAAAGAGCCACCGGTTCTGATCAAAATCTGCAGTCTGGCTTCTCACCAGCACTGATTTGGTTGATTTCATCAGAGACAATCTTCTCTGCATCCTTGACATCTCAGCCAGTGGTGGAGGAAGCGAAAGAGGCTGCCTGTTTTCCACCACTTCATCCAAATCCAAGGCCTTATATGGGTCTTTACATCCCGGGCAAATGCCATCTCCAGCTTTAACCGCATCCAAATAACAATCCCTACAAATCTTGAAGTCGCATTCGCAGGGGAGAATATCCACGCCCCTTTCGTCACTCATCACCTTAGCATCACAACCAGGTATTGCACACGAAGATCCTTTTGAACCAGCCATTTGGGGGTGATTCGTTTCTGATTCGATCACCTTGTCCATGAGATGAGCTCGCGTAACACTGTTGAACCCGCCAGTGAAAAGTGAATTCGACACGTATTGCTCTTCGACCTTCTGTGATATTGCATCCATCGGCTGGTTGTCAGGTGTTGGCGGTAAGTGTACAGTGTAGTTTGTATAACCACTGCCCTCAGGTTCACTATCAAAGTCATCCCTTGAATATGCAGAATATTGTCCCGATGAGCTTCTGCGAGTAAATGTCACGTTTGGGGGCAGGGGAGGCCTCCCACGTGGCGAATCCTGCACATCTGAATTCGTCGTCGATAGAGACAATCGGCTAGCCTTGAAGGATTTCGATGCCATGTGGCAACTCCACTAAAAACCCAATCTCCAACTCCTAGAATTTTCAGAAACCATAACAAATCAGCTTTGCCATATTTATCCTCCGATCCGAAGAAATTTAACAAATAAACAAGACATTAGGGGGAAAAAATTGCTTCAGTCACTTTCTGAAAATTTTATCATCTACCAAACCAAGAATCAAGAAACACAACGGCTTTAACTATGACTAACTAGCTTAGTTTCACGTACAGATCTAAACCCTACGAACATGGAACCAGTTGGAGAGATATTTGAAACAGTTGAAAACAAGTCAAACTCGGTGAACTTCAGCAAAGAAATATTAAGAACACAACCAAGCAATTGTCTTCAAATCACTGCCTGAAACAATACTGCAAAAATCTCCTAATTTGCTCCGAAATTAGTGCAAAAATTATGGTTGAACAACCTCACGTCAGTCGTCAGGACTTTGACCAATAGAAGTATAGAACAGTTTTAAAATACGCTATAAGAAAACGACACTTGCAAAGCAGCATTAGCAGTGAAAACGACATAATTGTTCAGTAATTCGCGCTGAAACACGTACCTAATATCCAGCGCACATAGATCGAACCGTTCCAGAAGCAAATCAATCGGAGGCCTAAAGTTTCAATGCTTCATGCAAAAAGCAAAATCTCTTTCTATAAATAGAGTATCTCTTTCAGATCTTTTGTAGTAGAATCTTACCAAAATCTCCCTTTTTCCAAAAAATGCGTAGGGACTTATGCCACGGCCAAAGACGCTTCCGCTTCCGCTTCCTCTAGAGAGAGAGAGAGAGAGAGAGAGGTTAGGAGCTTTGGAACGCCATGGCCGAAAGCTGCGGGCAGATTTGGAGATATACTAATTGTTAAAGGGAACGCGGAAAAAATAAGGTTTTTAAAAATGGAAGCTTCACATGAGGAGTGAGACAGAGTGGGGAGAGAGAGGCATATGCGTTCAGAATATAGAAACAGAGAAATGGTGGGGGACTTGTCCGGTCGCCAGGGTTTGAAGTTGTGCTTTGCTAAGCTGATAGGTTTGCACTCAACACAATTGATCGGATTTGATTTTTGCGGTCGAGTAGAATGAATTAAATTTATGTGAAATGACATGATTTTGACCGAATCAAATAAAAAGAAAATTATAGTCGAGACAAACGTAAATTGACTCGACCGTAGCAGAGGGATTTTTTCTTTGGTTCTGGACAGTCGATGCCTCACTGTCCCGAGATATCCGTTGCAGAAAGTCTACACACATACAATTTGTGTACGATTGTGCACAGATTTCATTGTGGGGTCTATTACGGGTTCCACACAAATGATTCAAGTCGTTCATTAAATGTAAAGCATTTTTTTAAGGGTTCCCGTAAAAAATAATCTCAATCCGATACCTATAGGTGTTCGATCCAATCATATAACTTTTCATTATCCGGAAATCTTAATGAAAAGTTAGATGGTTGGATGAAGCATTTATAGGTATTGAATTGAGCTTATTTTTTACGAGTACCCTTGAAAAAATGTTTTACATTTAATGAACGGTTTGGATGATTTGTGTGAAACCCATAATGGGCCCCACAATAAAATCTATGCACAATCTATACACGGATTGTTGTGTGTAGCACAGTAGCAGGACTCTATCTGTTGTCTCTTCTCAACGGGGTGGGGTATATCTGTTTGACTACAATCCGGGAGCATGTTACTCCTTCCGATTTTTAATGGAGAGTTCTTTATTATATTTTGAAATGTTACAAAATGATTGTTCCTTTTTCAAAAAAAATTAGAAAATTGATAAAATTTTGAAAGTGTCCCTCATATGTGAATACAAATGATGCAAAATATATAGAATATAGGAATAATAATGAAAAATAGATATGATTACATATTTCCTAAAAAAGTTAAATTCGTAAGAGGGATTCTCATTTAAGAACAAATGGAGTAAATAGCTAAATTTTGGAAAGTCTGTACCCAAATTTTTTTTACATGGTTGTAGCATTATTGGTATGTTATTGTTAAGGTTTTGAAAGTCTAATCAAAACCGTTGAGGTTGAGAATTGTGGACTACAACTTTTTTATATATTTTTTATTCAAAAAAAATTTGCGCTTGTTAATTTTGCATCAATTTTTTTTATATTACTAGTTTGTCCTGACAAAATGAATCAAAAAAGTAAAAAAATTAACTTTTAAACAAATATTTTTGAAAATATAAAAAAAAGAGCTCAAAATGCCAGAAATAATTTTTTGGATTTTTTCTTGAATATATCTTTAAAAAATTGGGTAAATGGCATAATTTTTTACTTTTCCCAATTTTTTTCGTCAAGACGAACCAATAATGCATAAGAGTTTGGCGTAAAACTAATACAAAAAAAAATTTAAATAAGAACAAAACAAAACAAAAAAATTGTAGTTCAGATAATGGAAACACCATGAATATTATTTGCACCTAAAATTCTAACCCTGCTAAATTTATTTTTCTACTACATGAATTTACGTCCAGAGAAAATCACATTTATGCCTCGTTTTATTGTATTGGAATTGAATCGAATGTCTTTTCCAAATAGTAGCTATTTTCATGTGATGTTTGTATGTATAAAAAGCTGAAAATATTTGTCAAATTGAAATAGTCATTATCAAGAAGATTCTAATATGAATCTGAACTTGCATTTCCAGCATTATTGATCAAATAAACAATTATAGACAAGTTTATATCACGACATGATAAAGTCGGAAAAGTAAACCATAAATTACTATACTTCTTGTCATGACATAATATGATAACAACGACAGCAACAACACGATGTTGCTAACCAAATACTAAATGACACGGTGAACTTAATTGATTGGGTTCGTTTAAGATTGAGAAGATTATAATATGATCCGAACTTGCGGGACACGAAGATGACACGAGCCGGAATCTACATCCATCCACCCTCCCTCCTTGCACGATGCCGAATCTATGTTCAGTTTTGTGGCTTCGCACGTCCGAGAAACACAAAACAGAATGCAGCTTGTGGGCCCAGAAGCAAGCGAGACTTTAACCGCTTTTTGCAGGATGGGGGAATAATGAGCATGTGCTGACCGGCTGACCGCCACCGGCTCGCTTCACGTCAAATACGTAAATGTTTTACTTGTTTTAGGGTATTAGAGAGTTATTGAAATAGAGAATTTTTGGGTACCGAGCAACTCCCACCACGTACTACTATCTATCGGGTGTCGGCGATCTCAACAATCCAAATATGTTATGGACGGCCTAGACTTATTCCCTCTCTTTCCTCTCATCTGACTACTCTCTCTCTCCCCTTTTTCTCTCTCTAAAATTCGGACCGTCCAAAACATGTTTGGACGGCTAGAATTGGTGACAGGGGTACCACGATAACCGCCTGGCACTCAAAAACTTCTCATTAAGACATGACCTTTTCCACGCATTAAGATATCACCAAATCACTAATGTTTTACTATTTTTCTGGAGGGATGCCCATGTGCTTCGCTTTCGAATTCCTTTTCCACTGATAATCATGTTTCTGCATCATCTAGGCAGGTATTACCATTTGCCGATGCACTTGCCTAGTTATGTCGTGAAGTTATCAAGCTCCGAGAGAACTTGCTTACTAAAAGAATAAGCTATCGGACTTACCGACCAAGTTAAACCTTTTTTGTGGCGATATCGAGCGATGAAGGACTTGCTTGCTAAGAGTGAGGCACAAGAAGTTCGTTGACACATCAAGCTATGAAAGTTGTTTTTTTTTTTTGGCTTAAAAAGAGGCTCACCACGCAATCACAAAGAATCATCGTCATTTTCTTGATCTGGTATTGTCAGTCAAGTGATGATCGAGATCACCTCTGTTTGTACAAAGAAAATGGCCCACATATCTCTCTTTCGCCTAACTAAGCAATTCACATAAATTACACTGCAAAAGAATACCAAGTAGTAACTCCTATTCTGGCATTTGTAGCCATGATACCCTAACGTGATAGAAGAGTAACCGAAAACCATTCTTCTAGATTCTTTCACCACCCGGGTTTGTGAGGTTAGCACGCCTGCAATCACAAGTGCACAGGCTTCTAGATTCTTTCACCACCCGCTGGGATCTCCGAGTGTGAAGCTTGATGTTCACCAACTTACCAGCCATCTGTTCACACCAGCAAAACAACGGTAAATCATTATATGCATATAAATATGCCAACAAACGAAATCATCATGACAAATCCTACCAATAGGCTATTAGCTACATCAGAGGTATCCGGAGCTGCACCAAGTAGCCACAATTAGTGATTGCCCTGTCCACAAGAGCAGAGCTCATGTGGGGCAAAGGTCTAATACGTATCACCATCACAATCTAACGGAAACAACTTCCGCACAATAGAGCCCATCACAATACTTGTACAAAGTTATGAAGCCCACAGATGGACTCATATTTAACTAACGCCTCCAAAACTAGTATACTACTGTGAAATCCTACTGTACCTTTTCTATCTGTCACAGCATCAGTTTAGGTGTTTTGATTGTGTGGTCACAGAGGCATTGACTTGGAGAAGTACAACAGTGTGTCAACTGTCAACTGTCAACTTCTCTTCATCTCTTGTTCCCCAGAGACAAACAAATAAAACAAGGTCTCTGATTGATTTTTTGAAAGATGTAAAGTTTGTGTGTAGAATATGTGTAACGTTAGTCTATCTAATTTTCCTCCAAACGAACAAAGCAGAAGTCCTTGACTACTCCAGAAAGAAGGCCTTCCCAACAGGTTTGTAATAAAATTTAAAAGTGCAAAAAATAAAATAGAAGTTCATAATAACAGTCAATCAAGAAACTAGAAGCCAGTGATGGTCAAACCAAATTCATTTATTCAAAGGTCTTCTTAGAACATACTAACTGAATCAAACTCCAGATAAATGTACACAGGGGAGAGAAGCAAACCATTCGCCAAACCATATCTTCAGGACCCAAAGGTTGAGCAGGATGGGAGTACAAGAAATGTCTTGAGTACTGAGAAAGGATAAATAATAATAGAATCAGTCCTCTACTTGTGTGCGCATTACAGAAGAATTCAGTAAACAAAACATTCATATAAGATTGGTGACAAAAGGAGCACCAGGAAAGAAAAAAGTTTCCAAAAACACATTCATAGTAAATTAAATCGAACTGTATACAGTTGCACCAAATAAATAATTGGCTGGAACCTTAAAGTTCTAGCTGCACATTACCCAGACAATGATTTAGTACACAACACAAGAACCTTTGCAAACATTTTGGTTCCAAAGAGCTACAAACCTTAGCTAGATTCGTTCTCATTTCTCTGATCTGAGAAGGACTAATACTTCTAAGGAATGTTAAAAGCCAGCCCGGCTGCACAGCATCACTGGAGGAAGCAAACAGAGCTATCTGCATTACCAAACAAACCAAAACCAATTAAAACCAAGGGCTCACATCGAACATTGGAAAATCGTGTTTACTGCTCTGGCACATTCTACCAATCGTGAACCACAACCTAAAAACGTGCAAGAGTTAGACCTTCATAGAGAATCAACTAAAACAGATTCTACCAACATGAAGGTCGATACAATTCATGCAAAACTTTCCAATATAACCGGATTTTTCTCTACATATGCAAATGAACCTCAAACTTTATCATCACTATCTTTTCCTTAGGATCCTGACCTGAAAAGATGCATCGAACAAAGAAACTAACAGAGAATCTTAACGACGAGATACAAACCTTCCGATAATCAAGTATTCCTTCAAAAGGAAGCTCTAGTTCATCACTAACTATAACAGGGATGCACCCACTCACAATAGCATCAAACAATCTGGCAGATGACGGAGTATCACCAGCTGGACTTAGGCAAAAGATGGACCTGACACCAAAAGGAAAATTACTCAAGAGTGCACCAGCAAACCTACAGTCTGAAACAGAATTCATAACGTCATTTGTAATTTACTTGCGCATGCCATCCTGAGCCGCTTCTTTGCCTGCTTCTCCAGCCGTCCCTTCTTCTATTTGGACACCCTCAGCACCACTAAGCTCAGCCCCAAGTTTAGAACGTATTTTTCCTCCCTGAAAGTGAAACAAGATAGATTAAGAACCAATGAAAGGACACACAAAATAAGCACAAGCCAATCAGATGTCAGAACTGTCACAACAATCAACGAAATCCTTTGCTCTTAATCGAAAGGAAAAATCACTGACTATGATCTCTGACATTGCTCTACCAAGCATTCAAATTACACAATCATACTTTGTATGCCCACATGATGAACTGAAAGGACAAACCACTGGATACGGATCTTCTCATACTATGGCTTTTAGGGTTAATTTAAACTACTCAAATTGCAAAAATCTAATTTGGTCCTGTCATTTTTGTTTCAATTTTGTATTTCTCCATTCAAAGAGATGAAACAAATCACCTAGATATGAGAAATGGATCAGCTCAATCTTACTATGACTGCATTGAAAATACTACTAATGACAAGTGTACAACCTCCACAAAGACAACCTCCACTGAGGTGGCATTAATAAGGCTCACCAAATGATACATCTAACACTCTACAGTCAAGTTGTAGAACGCCCAATACCAATGTTGTTATCATGCCACTATTATGCTTAAAAATAAAGTCACATCTAGCTTCTTCATATCATTCCTCTGAGAAAGTCCCATTTGTTGGCCTTCAAAAGAAAAGTTGCCATCTTTTTGGCCTACATGTGTGCTATTCAATTTTTCCAGAACGAAACAAAGCAAACTCTCATCAAGTACTTATTAAAGATTCACTGCAAGTCTACAACAGTCTCTTAATATTGCCAGAACATCATATCACGAGATCTTTGATTCCACATCTAAATAACTGACCAGGATTATCTTTAACTTTCCAAAACAATCACTTAAATGAATCAAAAAAGTCAAATGGTATTTCACTTCTTAGTCTGGACCAAAACTCTTACAGCATTTCTTTTAAGCCTCCCTCGAAAAAATAACAGTGTCTTTCTGTTGGTTTCACTTTCGGACAAGCATTTTGGATCACACAAATGAACATTGGGGACATATGGAAGTATCAAGTCTTTCTCAAGTGAAACTTGCCCAGGCTTGTACCTGAAAGTTATTACTTTAATTAGTCATCAGCAGCCAAAAAATACGTGACATTATTCATATCCATTGCAACTTGATTCAGATACTAACCAGTTCCCTGTGGAGTCCATATCTGGTAACAGCCAAATTGCATTCTTCATATATCTGCGAACAGACTTGAAAGACCAAGGATGATGAACTGGAAGTATATGGTCTCTTCCTTCAGACCGCTTCCATGCAGGCTGATCTGTTACCCACTTCAAAGCTTCCTATGAGATTATTCAAAAGTAAATCAGATCTTTACAACACTCAACAAAATAAATTGTACATCAAGTATTCCAGCTATATCATAAGAAAGATTTTAACAAAAGCCTACTACAACCAAAAACTGAAATATTTTACTTATTCTGTTGTTTTTATATAAGCACTGGAAGAGAACAAAACAATGTAAATACATAAAGTAAACATCAGGAATTCACTCACACCCTATAAAGTGCCTTGCATTGCTGCTTCTCCATCAAGAAAAAGCTGATGGTTGTGAAAATTGGAATGTAGAAGAGGTCTGCCTCCTCCTGACGATGAACTCTTACAACATTTTTCAGAAGCCTTTCAGATTCCGGTGCAATCAAGTCCGTCCACAGCCAATAGTCAATAGAATGCTGCATAAACAATAAGATAAAAATGATTTTTAACTTCAGATGGAAGCAAATGTGGATAAATTACAATAGCAACTCACATAGAGGCAAGAAAGGCCACATTTAGATGTTATCCAAAAGGACACATTTGGCTAATTTCTGCAAAATGATATCAACTAAAAAACTTGAACAAAAAGGAATGGCTCATAAGTTCATAACAAAGTGCATATAAAGTCAGGTTAATAATAGTGATTTCAAAAGGCAAACAGCGAATTGGCTGTTGGGGGTCAAAGGTCACACACGCACTACCAATTGGCTCTCTCTCTCTCTCTCTCTCTCTCTCTCTCTCTCTCTCAAGTGCATATAAAGTCAGGTTAACAATAGTGATTTCAAAAGGCAAACAGCGAATTGGCTGTTGGGGGTCAAAGTCACACATGCCCTACCAATTGGCTCTCTCTCTCTCTCTCTCTCTCTCTCTCTCTCTCTCTCTCTCTCTCTCTCTCTTCCATAAGTCCATATAGAAAGATGCATATAAATAGGTAAAGCAGAAGGAGAAAAGGCCAGAGGCACTCAAGCCTCTGTCAACGAGTGGGTAGCAGCAGATGGCACCGAACAGCACGGGTTTGGCAGATTGACTGATAGCTGGAGACCCATGTCCTATCTCTCCACGTCCTCTCACTCCTCTCTCACTTGGGAGGTAAATCAACAAACTGGAATCTACCACAACTACATGTTGTTTAGTGAGTTCGTGGAACCTAAAACAAAATGTTGGAGATATGAAGAAAGAAGAAAAAGAAAACAAAAGCACGATCTTAAAGGAACACTGGATTTATGTGGGTTCATCCATGAAGGCTTCGGCCACGATAGCTGCAGCATTTTCACTCTGATAAAGAAGAACTACGGAATGCACTCCTCTCCCTACAGTGTATACAGCTAGGTGTAGAATATCCTACTGTTCCCTTTGTTATTAGATTCGAGAGACATGCCTTGCTATACCATACTATCAGACTTTACACACCATAACAATATCAACAAACTTAAAATTTTCAAAATCAAAATTCTGGAACGACTCTATAGTAATCTCTAAATGTCCTGGATTTTTCTCAAATCCCATAGCTCAGGGAAATTTCTTACCTGCCTGAGAAAATAGATTAAAAACACACAAAGCATTCACAAGTAGCTTGAGGCTCGTAAAGGGATCATTTAGTAAACAAGCTGAACACTGGTTAACTGTAGCTCGACTCATATGTACGCACTCGCCATATTTATAGAGGCTCGTTTAGTACTCAAACCGAGCTCAAGCTCTTAAATACCCAATCGAGCTCGAATATTTGGCCTCGACTAACTCACTAAATTTAAACTAACCGAGCTCTGTCACTTTAAAGCTCATCCTAACTAACAACTCAAAGGCAATAAAATCACGAATGAAACTAAATTCACAAAACGCATCGACTTAAAATTCAATCAATCAATGAATCCACAGGAATTTTCTTTTATCGGCGAATGCACAGGATTTTTAC
>BPLS01000683.1:158655-173625 GCA_019656275.1 Rhododendron kiyosumense
GACATGAAAACAACTAGTTGGGGGTTTAAACGAACCCAATACGCAACTGACCCCTAAAAGATCTCACAAGACCATGTTGCCAAATCAAGTAAAACCACTTCCACTTATAATACCTTTCAAGAAAATAACACAGCCGTAAATGACACTCTGGGCTAAAATGAAGTTCTAGACATCAGTAAAATGAAATCCATTTATAACGTGATAAATGAAATACCTCTAGAGCATCTTGTTGGGGTGAAGAGGACAAAACTGATGTTAGAAGCTCAATACTGTTTCGAGCCACGTCAAATGCTTCCTTTGTTTGTTCAGCTGAAAAGGTTTGTGCAGGAATCTCACGGTCAAGTTGTTGAGCAAGATTAGGACTGGATTCTGAAGCCGAGACTGAACGAGGAGGAGTAAATATAGGAGCCAAACTCTCATTATCACGGCCAGGGAACCGTATGCCCCTTGATTTCAGACTCTAAAACACAAGAGTAATAAGTACGGAAGGTTAAATGTAATACATATTCCATAGCTTCTGCCAAAGAATAAACAAATAAAAACCATTTCATTTAAAGCTTAAAAAAGTACACAGCAACCCACTCATTAGTTCTACTACGCATCAAAAGTCATTCTTTCTTTTACCTCCAAGAATTCCTGGCTATCATTTTACTAAGATCGTTTTCAAAACCTTTTTTAACTTCTATTCAGTCAATCAATCACCAATTTTGTGTGCAACAGTGAAAGAGATAAGCAATGGTAACTGGCATTTAGTGAAAATAGAGCCAAATTTAACAGTGGGGTACCTTGTATGTCTCTTCATAAACAGGCAAATACCGCAGCTCATCAGAAGACTCCCCCCAAGCTTCAATCAGTGTCAGAGCCTTGTTCCTATTGTTAACAACAGTCTGGGGGTCATCAATCAACTTCACCATCTCATCCAACACCCGCTCCGCTGCAACCTCCGAGAATGCCTTCTCGCAATTCTTAACTAGAGTTTCAAGTAACACCATAGCCAAGTACTGAACCCTAGGGCTCTTCAACATAATCCTTTTCTTTATTCCACGGATCAAATCAACACTGTTGATCCTGTCATGATTCACCATGTCACAAAGTTCAAGGTTAGTGGCCCAATCAGGCTCGTCCAGCGTTTCAGCCGTTGCGTCCTCAACAACCTTATCAACCTGATTCGGGCCTTGGACTAGCTCCTTCACTTTGAAACTCATTGAGGTCATCCCAGCACTCATCTTGCGACCAACCTCAGCTCCACCAATCTTCAAGCGCTCACCCAAAGCGCTAAGTTTCTCCATCAAATTGTCACTCATCTTTGACACCTAAATTATATATCACTCCCACAATCACTCAAATTCTTTAGTCTTTACACCTGAACCCTAGAAACGAGTCAAAAGATAAACGAAAATTAGGCAAAATCCAGCAATGATGCGTAATCACCACAGGTAGAGACGATTATGTAAACCAAAAGTCTATTTAACAAAGTGTTCAACTGAAAAGTACCCCAAAAACCCTAGATATAATCGCACAAGAAACCAGAATCAGGCAAATTCCAACCCTTGAGGCGTAATCTCCAAGATTAAAATCATATCAGATTATTCACATCAAACCCATATTTTTCTTAAAAAGTCAAATCAACCCTACTCTCTCTTTCTTTGATCGAATCCCTAGGTTCCTCAATTACATTGAGAACAACATGAAAAACCCAAGTGAAAAAACAACAGATTCGTCAACAATTCAAGAAACCCATGAGACAAACTCAAATTGACTCTTGAAATAAAGCAGTCCGAAAAACAAAAAATACACACAAATACTAGATAACAACCGGTAGGAGTAAGCAAACATGGTGGTCGGATCAAAAGAAAGTCTTACGATTTTCGTCAAAATCAACGGTTACGATCGGGGAAAAACGAAAAGGAGCGTCGAATGGGTACCTTGG
The DNA here is from genome assembly GCA_019656275.1 of Rhododendron kiyosumense. NCBI lineage: Eukaryota > Viridiplantae > Streptophyta > Magnoliopsida > Ericales > Ericaceae > Rhododendron > Rhododendron kiyosumense. The sequence goes on from BPLS01000683.1 coordinate 160,586, forward strand.
AATTGAAGTTTGGGAAAAGGTAGGGATTGGTTGGCGTTTAAGGCGCAAGACGCGGCCCAAGGAAGGTTCCGATGTTGGTCGCCGTCGGAGTCTGCTTGAAAGGTCCTATCGTGGTTTTGACCTTTACCAATTACCAAACCTCTGTGCGTATACCAAGCTCTAAAACATAAATACTGAGATTTCAATAGCTGTGGGACCCTGTGGTTGGTTTAAAAGGAGAAGTTTTTCGGTGCCGAGCGGGTATTGCCGACGTGGCACCCGCTCGGCACACCCGAGCCGTCCGATACACTTTTGGACGGCTCGGATTAAAAGACTCTCTCTCTTCTCATCTAAACACTTTCTCTCTCCTTTTCTCTCTCCAAATCTGAGCCGTCCAAACCCGTATTGGACGGCTCGGATTGCCGAGCAGACACCACGTGATACCCGCTCGGCACTGAAAAAAATTTCGGTTTAAAAGTGCGTCAGCGCTGCATCGTTGGTGAGGGTTCAATTCCAGTCCAGTTTTATTACCCTCCAGTACGGTCCAGTTTTGGGCCGTTGTGGGCCCATTCCGGGCCCACAACAATGATCGGAATCATTCATTTTGTAGAGCTCGTCGAATATGTCATTCATGCCAAAAATTAGCTTGATCAAACATCAACAGGTACATGGATGAAATAGATTTGTACAAGAAAAAAGAGATGACAAAAATTAAGTTGAAATTAATAATTGCCCATTTTTTTCATGTACAAATCTATTTCATCCATGTACCTGTTGATGTTTGATCAAGCTAATTTTTGGCATGGATAACATATTCGACGAGCTTTACAAAATGAACGATTCCGATCATTGTTGTGGGCCCGGAATGGGCCCACAACGGCCCAAAACTGGACCGTACTGGAGGGTAATAAAACTGGACTGGAATTGAACCCCGTTGGTGAAGGAGCTTCAGAATTTTCACCGTCGTAGGTTGAGTTATTATTCATCTCCGCCGTCAATTAAGCATCGAAAAGAAGTTCCCGTATTAAGGAAATTGATTTTAGCACTCCAAAAATTAATGGAAGGGCTCCAAAACGACTTCGTTTTGTGTATCAATACAGTGCAGTTTTGGAGCCCCTCCATCAATTTTTGGAGTGTCAAAATCACAATTCTTTTTAAATATATATACAGTCATTTTCAAATGAGAAGGTCTATTTCTCCCATTTTCCATTTGAAATTTAGATGATCCGAGCCGCTCAATGTGTTCATAATGTGATTTTAAGAGTACTCACGAAGAATCAGCAAAAAAAAATGACCAGGAAGAACCTCATCCAAGCAGTTTTTATTTTAACCGTTTGATAAAAAAACAAAAAAAAATGCTCGGATTAAACTTTTCCGGTCATTTTTTTTTTTGCTGATTTCTCGCGGGTGCCCTTAAAATCACATTCTAAACACATTAAATGGCTTGGATTATCGAAATTCTATCGGGAAAGGGAGGTCTTCATTTTATTAAATTAAGATGGTTCTTAGGATAAGGGGACTCATATATATATCTCGGGGATTTTGGGTAGCTTTTTAGAGTGGCACGTAAAAATGGAGGAGTATAAAATTAGGGAGGAATTATCATAAATAGAGGGATTGAAAACAATAAAACTTTGGGTACACCGGTTGTGTGGGATCTGCTTCTATGTCCTTCACAAGTAATCAGAGTCGCTCAACTTGTTTAAAATATTTTTTTAAGAATTTTAAAAAAAAAAATTAGCTTAGTCAAATATCAATAAGAACTTCATCAATTACTCGTTCAATTCCTTGACAAAAAATTGAAATATTCTACCAAGCTTTTTTTTTGCAAGAGATTCTTAAAAGATATTTTAAATAAATATGACCGCTCCAATAATTCGTATGATATCGTAAGTTGAATCGCACGCAACCCAGTATATTTAGAGGTAGACTAATTGGTTTATCCTTAGTTGAATTTGATTGAGAATGACCTCTTATAAAGAATTGAATGTGAATTGTTAACCGGTTAAATACGGTAAGATCGAGGATTAGTTTAATTAAAATATTCTCTTTCAAGTCGTGATGTTATAATTTTAATTCCAATTTTAATGCTACAAAGTACAAACTATAATTTTGCCTTCTTATTATATCCCTTGTTATCGATTGAAGCAACAAATTGGTCAATAAAGTACTTCTGCAAAATAAACTCCCAAGCATGCTCTATTTTCAAATGTGCTTCGAGGCTAACTTGCAAATTAATCTACGTGATTGAGTGCTTGTCTCAATTTTAAACGTATAGTATTTGGTTTTTTATAAGTAAGTATATCATGTTGATTCATTCATCTTACCTACTTTTGAAATTACCTACCAGTGTTTCGTATAAAAACTCGGTGAGTTAGTTACTAGTAAATGCGACACCATTTCACATTGAATGACTGTTTGCATTGTTTTTTTTTTTTTTTAAATGTACTTTATCTTTTGTCCTTTACTGCGTGGGGTAGAAGGCAACGACAAATGTGATTGTTAAAGTATATATTATCTGTATTAACGCAATATTTTTCTCGACACGGACCTATCAACCAATGATTGTTTGTTGTTGTTGTTAAATTCAAACACGGATATACAAAATGAAAGAATAAAGATTGGTAAAATAAGATAGGATGGTCGGTCCACCGTATTATTTTAATATGAGAGACGAGAAGTTTTATTATGGGAATCGGTGATGATGTTCACGCCAAGGCCGTGAAGTGTCGCCGCACTGAATCATCATTCATGCTTCTGCCGTTACTGTATTTTTTGGAGTATGAGACAAAAATAAGTCAAAGTCAATTTTTTCGTTTTTATTTAAAGGAAGTTAAATTTCAAAAGTAATTTTTTTTTAGATTCCTCTTGTCATAAAGAAGTAATAATCCCCAAAAAATTGATAAAAAATTAACAAATGAGAAAAAAATTGAATAAGAACAAAAAATAAGCTAATTGACTTATTTAGCCGAACGGCCCCTTTACTCCCATTTGTCCAACTTGCATCGGAGAAGTTTTTGAGTGCCGAGCGGGTATCATATGGTGGCATTCGCCGGCGATTCGGATAGTCCAAGCATATTTTGGATGATATGGATTTATTTCCCCCTCTCTCTCTCCTCACCCTATCACTCTCTCTCTCCTATTTTTCTCTCTCTAGAATCCGGACCGTCTAAAACACGTTTGTACGGTCTGGATCACTGACGGGATACCACGTGTGTAATATCTTATCTGCACCCAAAAAATCCTCACTTGCACCCTATCTCTGGAGTACAAATTAACTACACGGGATGCATTTTGGCCATTTCCAATCTTATTTTCGGGTTAGGATAAAAAGAAAAATAAAAAATCTTATTTTCGGGTCTCGAATTCGTTTATCTTTAATAAAATAGATCATTTAAGTTGTAATCTAAGTGTGCGCAGCTCACTTTGTTCAAAACGAATGTACATTGTTCAAATATTGAACAATTTCCAATCATCGACAAGTTCTAAAACATAAATAACAGAAATGAATTCGATCATCGAATTTCAAGCACCTAAAATTTACTACCGTTTATGCAGGGTCATTGTTACCATTTGAATTTTCACTAAAAACATTTCCCAATCGTTCTTGATGTCCGACCAAACTTACTTTTTCCATGAACGATCAACTAGATGAGCCTAACAAAAATTAACAATTTCCATCAAATAAACATGCTTTGTCTCTTTTCAAAAAAAAAAAAAAAAAACATGCTTTATTGAGCTAGAGCTCGGCTCGTACAAAAATTTGAACTCAAGCCTTAACGAGCTAAGCCCTTATCGAGCTAAGCTGAGTCATTTACTAAACGAATCTTTTTAATCGAGTTGAACTACCCTTAATGAGCCGAACTTTTGTCGAATTTGACTGATTTACTAAACGAGCTGAAAACTTGAGAGTTGCTCGATTCGTTTTGAGCATTACTGGGACGAGCCTTGATCGCGCTCAAAAGCAGGCCTTGTCGTGACTAGCGCACCCCCCAGAAGGCCAGTACTGGCTCTTCCAAATCACCCTTTATGGACCCATTCCTTGAGCTCAATCCATACCGTAAATAAACCCATACAAAAAAGATAAATATACTTTCAAATTTAAAACCATCCATTTATCAAAAATGCAATTTGTTAGGTTGAGCCCCGCTTAACTATTAGGGTTGTTTTGAAGTTTTGCCCTTATTCAAAAAAATTATGTTAGTGTGTTTTGCGCCAAATTTTAAAGGATTATTAATTCGTCTCGACGAAAAGAATTGAAAGAACCTTTTTTTTTTTTTTTTAACTTTTACTCAAATATTTAAGAAAATATCCATTTTTACAGCCCTTTCGGATGGAGAGGTTTCATGAGAAAAGAAAGATAAGGGTTGTGGTTTATTGTGAAATCACTTATTTGGATTGAGCATTTTAATGAGAAATGCAGAGGAAAGTATAAAAGAATAAAAATTTGTGATTGGCCCTCCTCTTTTCTCACCATCCAAAGAAGTTGTTTAGCTTAAAAGTCGATATTTCTAAATTTGAATAAAAGTAAAAAAAATAAAAAATTCTAATTCTTTTTTTCGAGATGAATCAATAATCCTCAAAAGTTTTGTGCAAAACTAACAAATATGAAAAAAAAGAAAAAGAAAAAGACTCACTTTTTGCTGTTTGTGCATCTGAATAGCACTTGTCGGCAAAAACAAAAAATGAGAAAAGAAATAATCCGACTTGCCGGATTCGAACCAGCGACCTAAGGATTAGCTGTGAGCTTTTTTGCCTACTACAGTCCTCCGCTCTACCAACTGAGCTAAAGTCGGATTTGTTTATGAAGGTCACAAACATAAATATTTATTGCCATTTTATACTTCTCTACGTAGAACCACGTGATTAACATTTGATTTTTTGAAATTGATAATCACGCTCCCTTTTTTGATACTGGCACTCCACTTTGTTCATGAAGTGACTAGTAATTTCACGTTGAAAGTGGAACGCCTGCATAAAAAAAAGAGAGCGTGAATATCAATTCCCTTGTTTTTTTAGTACATCATTTGATATACACCAGATTGTGAGATCCAGAGGCGGGTTTCACATAAATATAATCGGAGTCGTTTCATTTGTTTAAACTTGTTTTTAAGGGTACATGTAAAAAGTCAGCTAATTCAAATCTTGGTAAGAGCATGATCAATTTTCGTTCCTAAATTTGCAAGAAAAAAATTTCAATGAATCGAATAAAACCTTACCCGATATTCGAATTCAGTGAATTTTTGCAAAAACAACTCTTCAAATGATATGTTAAACGATTTGAATGGCTCCGTTCATTAGCACGGGACCTGAAAATGAATCCGGCAATTTGTTGTGTATTTGGTAGTATCCATATTTGGCTCTACTCGCAAAAAGGTTACATGATTCCCTCGTAACTTTTTTTTTATTTTTATAACCGAGGAACAACCCTGCAGCCGAGCCACTATTGGATCCGCCTGTGCAATTCAAACCTCGAGGGAGACTAGCACAGCAATCCACCGGCATGCCCCTCCACATAAATCATGGTTTGCCTCAAGGAGAAATCGAACCCTGTTATGTTGCAAACGCAAATTCAACATTACCATGTTTACAACCCATGGGGGTGGTTATTCATACTCTACTACTGCTCATAAATCTTAGGGGAGAAAAATTTTAGACCCAAGTTGCAATTGCAAGCCTTTCCTCGCCCTCCCAACAATTGAAAAGGTCGGATTTGTTTATCTACCTAATAAAATATAAGAGTGTGAGAACCACACAAATACAAGTTGAAATAATGACTGAGATTCGTTTGATCAAATACAGATGTGTGCTATTCAACTCTCTTAAGAAAACACCCACATTCTTATAAATATTTTACAAAAATGCCATCAAATAGTGGGTGGTGCCGTAGGTACGGACAAACAATAGTGTGTGATATATATATATATATATATATATATATATGTAAACAAACTTTATATATTACATTAAATTGTCCCCACTTGCTTCCTGCAAGAATAATGATGTTTAACTCATGTTTTACACTTCCACCAATTGGCCACGTGTTTCACATTTGTGCCTTTTTTTTTTATTTTTGCACACCCCAAATTGTTAAATGTACTAACAATAGAAGTGCGAACATCAATCTTATAGAGTTGATTTCGCACTCTCCAAATTGTTAACTTTGAGAGTGCGAAAATCACTTTCCTTTTTCCTTTCCTTTTTTTTTACACCGAAAGACAACACCATGGGTACATTATTTGGCATACACAAAATATACGCCAGACTATGTGAGATCCTCCAATTGATTGGAGTCATTTAATTTGTTTAAAATATATTTTTAAAAGTCTTTTTCAATAATTAGCCTATTCGAATATTAATAAGGGCTTGATCAATGTTTGTTCTTGAATTCGCAAGAACAAAAATTTAATGAACCTATCAAGCCTTGACGTTAGCTGAATAAACTAATTTTTTACCAAAAAAAAAAAACTTTAAAGTAAATATTTTAAAAAATTGAACGACTTCGATCATCGATCGATATGGAACTCCGAAAATGAGTCCCACACAATCGGGTGTACATTTTGGTGGAATATCCAATTAGGCTCCGTCGGAAATAAAGTCACATGCTTCCATACTAGTAAATGTTTTGTACTGTATTATCGATACTAATCTCTCGGTCTCTCCAACGGTCCAACCCCTCACCAATCATTCAAGTAGCAGATCTAAAGTACCAGCCACCCACCATCACTACTTCACCCGACAGTCCTCCAAAACCACCGGAGAGCAAACGGAAAAGGGTCGTCTCGTCTGAAACTGAAAGCAGGTGGTATATATATAGTAATCGGAAAAAATGGCAGCCGCGATGAGGGGGATAATGGAAGTAATGCTGGGAGTAATTTTAGTGGGGTTTGTTGATCATGTGAGGCTTTCGGTTCAGCTGAAGTCAAGTCACCCATTACACGGCGTGGTTGATAGGATAAACGGTGAAGGAGGGCCTTACATTGGCCTCGTAATGGCTTATCCTACCGAAGAGGCTGTCCTCGTCGACTCCGGTCTCTTTGCTCCCAGTTCCGACCTCCCTTGGGTTGACTTGTCCGGTACCTACTCCTCTCTCTACTCTCTATGTGTTTTTGCTTGTTTGGGTATGTATCTAAATATATATACACACACTAGCGAAAGCATTCCGCTATCTAACATCGAAAACGACACCTACGGAACCGTTGGATGTCTGTTGAAGTCTTGCTTCTTTTTTGGCTTCTTGGTCACTTTGGGCTGAATGGCTGTCAAAACGACAGCCATTTGGTCTGAAATGGTAATTCGCATATAGACCGTATTTAAAAATCACCAGGCGACAAGAAGAGTAACAATTGTCGTAATTTATGCAGTGAGAATGAGCAACCAAGTGTGGTATGAGGGACTTAAGAAGGAGGCGTAGTTAAACACGGCATTAAAAATGTGATCACCGTAACATTGTTACATGTTATGTGGTTTACTTATACAGTTATACTGTAATACACCATGGCCTAATGCCAATCTCGGATACTTTTTGCTAATTAAACCTGAATCTTTTCCATTTTTCTCATACTATCTATAAGTTGCAGATCAATGTGGGGTACTTTTCATGCTATTATTACTCATGATTTATCAAGGCTTCTAAAGATAAATTAACAAAGGACAAATTCAGTGCACGAGGCTCTCGCCTTTGAGAATGAAATTCCTCCTTGTATAATTAACCCAACCAAAACAGGCAAAAGCTTGATTTACTTCATCATCATTTTCTCTGTTTTTTGTTACCTTTTTCTTTACCTCTGCTAATTATGACCAAGTTCAAATTTTTGTTGGTCAGGAAGGAGATTCAACATTGGCAGGATTAGGAGTGTAGATGTAATCTACGTAATGAGTGGGGAACAAACGGTAAATTATCAAATTTTCTCCTGCTCCTGTTCCTGTTCCTGTTCCTTTTCCTAATCTATAGTTATCTGTTCTTTTGGTATTCAAATACTGATCTCTGTTTCTTTCCTGGGCCGATACGAAATTAAGCTAAATGCAGGTATCACTGTGCAAATCCTCATTGATGTATTTGATATCAAAGGAATTGTTCACTATGGGACTGCTGGGAGTGCTAACGACTCGTTGTCAATCGGGGATGTTAGTGTTCCACAATATGTTGCATTCACGGGCTCTTGGAAATGGAAGGTAAACCATAGACACAAGCTCAATCCCATACTCACCATCAGTCATCATTGTCAACGCTGCCCTCACTGCTGCTGAAAACATGGGAGATAATCGTCTGACACCAGTTAATATATTGAAGCTGGTCACTTTCAATCACCCGATCATCACACATTGCTGTTTTCTTCCATTTTGGTTGTGTGATGCAGGAGTTTCACTCAGAGGACGAGGGATTGCCAGAGCTGAAGTTTGGGGCCTACAATTTGCCAGCAATGGGAGATAATTTGTTAGCAAAAATAGAGTTCACACCAGAACAAGTATACTACAATGGAAAACCAATGGAAGAGGTTTTCTGGCTTCCAGTTGAACCAAAATGGTTCAATCTCTCTTCGCAGCTTGTGGTACGTTATAATAACAATTTTTTCGTTTTCTTTCATGCATATAATATGTTTTTGGTCCATTTTGAGAATGTAGGGAAATTTGTACAGGATTTGAAGCTGCAACAATGCGTAAACGAGACAAATTGCTTGCCTGAAACACCAAAAGTTGTTTATGGATTGAGAGCTTCCACTGCTGATGTATTCCTTGACAATGCAGCATACAGAAAATATCTTTTTAGCAAATTCAATGTCTCAACCGTGGACGAAGAGAGTTCTGCAGTTTTAATGGTAGGTAAGAGTAAAGGAATAATCTTGCCAGATTATTACTTTTAGGCTATGTTTGAATAACATTGATTTTAGTAGGTGTTTGCCAATAGAATGGAAATATAGTACACCACTTCGCTATCTTTTATTTTGCATCCTTTTATAGTCACAGGTATATATGGTCCAAATTCAATCCTACTGCTCTCCATCATTTTCAAAATTTCTTCTTTTCTCGTTTTCCATCGCTCAATTTCTGATCCAAACAGCATTGAAGTGGGAATAATAGGGTAATCTTCTGTTTTTTACTAACAACAGCATTTAGCTATATTTTTTCATCAAATCTTGACCTTTTGGAGGGTTGTGGTGTTCTACGATCTGCAGACATCCATTACAAATGGAGTGCCATGCGTTGTATTTCGTGGGGTTTCAGATTTGGCTGGGGCAGCAACAGGGCAGAAATCGACATCAGGACTACTATCATCAAGTAGCCTAAGTTCTTTGGCAGCTGTTAATGCTCTTATTGTTGCTGCTGAGTTCATTGGGTTAAGTGGCACAGCATCTCTAAAACAGGAACAGTAAGTTAACATCAGATTGCACCACAATATATCTTTACAATCCAAGACGTTGGAAGATATATTTTGTAGTTTCATTTGAAACCAAGGAAATTGATTGCATCCGGTGCTTTTTATTTGCTGTCTATTATAGGCATTTTCTCATTTCAAATTCGATTGTAGAGTAGCTGATTTTTCTTATTCCTCAAAATGTCATGCAATAAAATAAGCCAAAGACGTGCTGTTCGATCTGAAAAGATTAAGGTATTGAGTTTTACATTGTATCATTTGAGATGCCAGAATAATTACAAAGCTCTCTCTTTCACAAAGTTGCTGCTTACTGCCTCTTCTGTCTCCTTTTATGTTTCAATGTTCTGTTTTATTTCCCTTGGTGTGGCAAAGCAGTTTTAACTTTTAAGGAATGGAAAGGAAACTCACAAGTCACAACTCATGCCATAGACAACTGAGACAGTAACTTCCTTCTTTGGCTCGTTCCTCGTCCACCTGCCTTGTGTAGCATTACACCCAAGTTCCGCCTGTTCCCAAAACATTGGCCAAATCAAAAGATCAAAGAATATAAACTTAGAGTATGATTACTGAGATAAGATGCTCAAAGAAAAGGGCAGACCATACATCGAAGATCAATCATTTCTTCTGGCTAATTAACATGCTTATGTGGATAATAATAGTCGTAGTCGTAGATACCAGTTCCATTACCTTGTCTACGAGAAGTACATCTGACATAACCACAGGACGTCTCACGTTGAAGTATCATGGTAGCTGCACCAAAGATTGGTCCACCCCACCGAGGTGTTGAATCAATAAAGATATTTTTCCAAACAAAATTTTGCATGTCAAAAAAGGAAAAGAACGTTGATGGGGAAATAATGCTTTTCTGGAAGACACGATTCCCCCTGTGGTCAGTGTGCTGATAGCAAACTACCAAAGTGTTTTCATCAGCTTGCAAACTATATGCATGACGGATACTCTTCTGTGTATGAGAAGCTAAATTGAATATCCCGCAAAGCCAGAAAGTTCTTTGGCGCTGAGAATGAAAGACAAAATGGAATCATTCTGATTGCTCCTTCCCTGACCTTATACCCGCTGGTGATCCTTCTCAAGCTTCTTTCTCTTCTACAAAAAGCTCAACCGCTTCCCCGTAGTTCTTTTATAACAAATGCTTTTGTTTCAGGAGGAGAAAAATGATGTCATGCCTTGTCTTCAATAAAACCCTGATGTATTTCTCCTTAACTGCCCACAGGTGGATAAATTCTCACAAAACCCAGCTCACCAGTAATTGCCACAAGAGCATTCACCATTCCTAAAATGATGAAACCTCTTCCCATCTCTCACAACAATGTCTCTTTCTACAACTTTTGACATGAACTTGAACGCATTATGGCAATCTCCACATATCCTAAGGTTCTTGAAAACCCTAACGGTGGCTCCACGAGGAAGCTTTAGGAGACCAAATACAACTGCAAGCTTCTCACTGTGAGTTGATAAACCATGTTGTTTTTGATCGGACCCCACATCATGCAAAGCATACCTGGTGTCAGGAACATACCCTAATTCCCTCATCTTCATTCCCAACTCTTCAAGATAGTTGTACACTGCTTGCACCTCAGGGTGTGCTGTGTCATCCACCAAGAATACATGTACCTTGTTTTCAACCTCAACCCAACTACAACCGGGCTCCTTCTTTACCCCTCTGTCCCTCATCAACTTTCTTACTTTTGCCATGTCATCCCATCGACCCACATCAGCATACATGTTCGACAAAAGGATGTACGTTCCGTCGTGTTGTGGCCTCAGCTCCAATAATCGTTCTGCTGACTGAACCCCTAAATCCACGTTCCCATGAATTCGGCAACCACCAAGGAGAGCCTCCCAAATTGGTACACCTGGCTCAAAAGGTAGTCTTTGGATCATGTCCTCTGCTTCAGAGAATCTTCCAGCTCGACACAACAAATCAATCAGGCGGGCATAATGATCTTCATCTGGGCGTATACCATATAATCCATACATGGCATCGAAATAACTACGTCCTTGGTTAACTAAACCTGCATGGCTACAAGCAGAGAGAATAGTGAGGAAGGTTATCCGATCAGGTAATATTTCTTCCTCCAACATCTGTTCAAAAAGCTCTAGAGCTTGAGCACCATGCCCATGTTGCCCTAAAGCAGCAATCATGGCATTCCAAGAAACTGAATCCATAAAAGGCATTGTCAGAAACAAACAGTGCGCAGCCTCAACAACACCGCATCTAGCGTACATAGTTATTAGCGCATTGCCAGCTGAGAGGCTTGAATCAAACCCTAATCGGACAAGCTGTGCATGGAGCTGGCGTCCATGCTCCAATGCTGCAAGCACAGCACACGAAGAAATAGCTCCTGCAAATGCATAGTCGCATGGCTTTAATCCCTCTAACTTCATCTGGTTAAACAACTTCAAACCTTCTTCCCCTAACCCATTCTGGGCCATTCCTGATATGATAACTGTCCATGTCAAAAGGTTCCTCTCTGGCATCTCAATGAAAAAGGACCTAGCTTCATTAATTCGCCCAGCACTCACATACGTTGATAAAATTGCATTCCACGAAACAAGGTCTCTTACGGGCATGTTATTAAAAATCATGTGTGCTTCATCAACTTTGCCACATTTCCAATACAAGGTAATAAGTGCATTATCAACAGACAATGAAAAGTCCCACGAAAGTTTGTCTTCCATTCGTAGAATGTACGCATGCACTTGCTTCCCAAAGAGGAACAATCCAGCACTAGCACAAGCGCTAAGAACGCTAGTGTATGTAAATTCATCGAGCTTTATTCCCGACAGATTCATCCTTCTAAACATTTCCAACGCCTCACTCACAAAGCCATGATGCACATAACCCGAAATCATGGCATTCCAAGCAACCACTAACTTCTCTTCCATCCCTTCAAAAACTTGACGAGCTGTATCCAGGTCACCATTCCTCACGTAACCTGTAATGATTGTAGTCCATGTTAATTCATCTCTCACGGGCATCTCATCAAAAAGCTTCCTAGCAGCACCCATCAACGAAGATGAAGACACAAACGGAGAAGATGCACATTTCACGTAAACCGATATAAGCGCATTCACGACCGAAGTCACCAACCCAGTTCCTGACTTCACAACTGCACAATGCAACTGCTGGCAATGGGTTTCTCGATCCGCTACGAGGGCCGACGCGGACAGGACACTTGTAAAAGTGAAGTTATCAGGCGGGAAACCCTCCCGCCTCATACCGCGAAAGAGTTCGATAGCGGCGTGACCGTCGTCGTTATGGCAGTGGGTCGTGATCATGGCATTGTAGAAGACGGTGTCCCTCATCCCCAACGGGGTCGTGTTAAATATCTCCAGGGCCATGTCTGGTTTTCTAGAACCAGAGTATGCGGCGAGCATTGTGGTTCTTGCGACGATGTCCGGTTGGGGAATTTTGTCGAACAGTTGGTGGGCGAAGACGAGGTGGGAGGATTTGCAGTAGACGTCGATGAGGCGGTTGAGGATGTGACCACGGGGTTTGAACCCAGAAGTGGTCATGTGGGCGTGGACGCGACGGGCGTGGGGGTACGAGGTGGGGCTGTGCGGGCAGCATAGTTGGAGCTGGGCTGCGTAAAAATTTGCCACGGCCCGGATGTCGCAGGGGTTTATGGGTTTGGTGGCAGCATTCTTCATGTGGAGAGAGAGA